>JBAJNP010004095.1:0-35307 GCA_036877545.1 Yasuhikotakia modesta | reverse complement strand
AATGTTTACATTGTTAACCACAGTCCCTCCCCCACCAACACAACCCAAAGTAGCCGTAAATACAGTCATTTATTAAAGGCAAAGGCCAGTTTATTTTGAATGAGGTTCTTTTTAACCAGCTGCATCATGTTTATTTTCTGTAATTCTCTTCATATGTTAACACCATCTCATTGCACCTTTCTAGAAACATCTTTCCCAGCATACAAATTATGCATAATGACATGATCGCAACAGGCAATTTAAAGCAAGACAGTAATTACTTTTAAATGTAATGAAAGCATTGAACTTGTTACACAACTGGTAATTATTAAAGAAAAAAACTACTACTACTAAGCAGTTGGCTGTTGGAGAACTAGTTGACCGTTATTATTAATCTCTACTGGGTTCTGGTGAGGGTTTATCCCCCTCATTAACTCCTTTGTGACAATCCCAGCATGCACTTTGTTCATGAATATGGAGTGTGCCCATCTGCCTAAGAGACAAGATTACTGGCATACAGTACATAGACACAAGACACCCTGCTGATGTCTATCAGCACACGTGCATGTGTACACACACACACACACTTTACTGAAACGTTCAGCTATTTTAGATTTTATAAAAGATTGTTTGGTAAGATTTACAAGACAAACACACACACACACACACACACACAATACCACACACACAGATTTTACCGATAAAATAACGTTCAGCTATTTTAGATTTTATAAAAGATTGTTTGGTATGACACACACACACACACACACACACACACACACACAGACACACACACACAGACACACACACAGACACACTTCCAACTGTTCTCATTAACTCTGTACCACAGACTAACTGACATCTCATAATTTATTCAAAAGCTCAAAAGGTGCTTTAATGTTCCAAAGGACAAAATCACCCACAATTAACTCATTGTTCTATGACACCCAACACATCATTCAAACCTTGACCACTGTGTTCTAACAATGCTGTTTGATCTCAACAGCTCCCAGGAAACTATGGAGCTTCTGAGCCACACAGAAGGGCATGTCTCTGTGGATGTGGATGCTGATATCACGGGCTACCGCACTGCAGGGGTTAATAATGCTAATACGATTTCAGGGCTAGCAAAGTTGATTACGTCGCAAAATCAGATCACTGAAGAAACGGGCTACCAATATTCACTGCGGTTTAAATAACCTGCACAAGTGCATAATTCATGCCTGCATATAGTTAGTGCGGCTTAACAAAGAAAAGGTCAAGCATACTCAGTGTGGTCAGCTGTAATTGAATTCCACCATGTTTAATTAAGCAGTAAAGCCCCAATTCATTCAGTGTACAGCTTAAAATCACATGTGCTGACTTCACATGTAAGACTCCTCATAGTTTACAGGCTCAAAAACAATGTTTGTAAAACATTCTTGTACAACTCTAGATAGTTTCACCAGTACATCATTTTTCTTAAATGTTTTTGTGCTGTATTATTTCTGAGAAATTCAAAACTTTTCAAATCTCTCAATTTGAGGAAGGTGAAAAAATATCTCGGTACATTTTTGTCCAAATAAGTCTTCAAGCTAAACAACAGAGCTGAACAACAGACGATTGAGGAAGCACAGGCTATCAGCGCTTCCTTATCAAGACATAGGTTACAGTGTTAAAGCCCTGCGCCGATTCAGACTTCCCTCTGCTTTAACAAGGACGTTTGACTCATCTGATGGTGCTGCTGATAGCTGCTCAATTCACTTGCTATTGTTGGAAAGAAATCAGGCTTGATGAATAATTATAAAGAAAGTCATCAGAAGGAATGAAGGGTGTTTTATTTTCAGTTGCCGGTTGTTTCAAGAGTCGAATGACAGCTTTCAGACCACTCACAGAAGGACTAGATAAGTTCGCACCCTTTTGTGGAATGTGGCAGAGGTTTTCTCATGAGTTACCATCTGGGTTATTTAGTATACTTGTGATGTGCTCACAAAATCCTTTGTGTAATGACTAGTCTTAAAGTGCACCTAAAAATGAAATATTTTCCATTATTTACTTACCCTCATGTCATTTAAAACCTGTAAGGCCGTATAAAGAACACAAAAATATGGTGGCAACCACTCGACAGTGGCACCCACTGACTTCCACTGTATGAACACAAAACCACTGAGGCATTTCATAAAATATGTTTTCTTGTTACCTAAGAAATAAAGTCATATAGGTTCAGAATGACATGAGGGGGAATAAATAATGGAAAACTTTTTCTGAACTAACTCTTTAACCATTTAAATGTGAATGAAACTACTGTCAATGCTACATGTTTAATTCGTTACTCTAAAACATATTTTCTCTGCAGTCAGCGATGGATACAGAGCAGACGGTTGGTCTCTGGGGAACTTCAACTAATGAGCATTTAGCTAGAGTGCTAATAGCTCAAAAGACAGGCTTTAAAAATATATCCTGCCTGCAACACAGCATGTATTTGTGTTAGACAATGACAGCAAAAGAGAGAGAGAAAATGTGGAACAGGAAATGGACAAATAGTCTTGTGACTTGTTATCTGTTACCTCACGGCTGACCCCACAAAAACCCACTGGGGATTCCCCTCCAAAGCCTTTCCAGAACTAATTTATAAAACCCAACACATGTCTGTTTGTTTAAATGTTCTGTAGTTTCCCTGGACCAGACATCGCTAATTAAAGACAGTCTTTCAGAATTAGATTGGCGGAGATATAATGAAATAACTTGTCAGACTCCAAGTCTCTGAGCCAATAACAACCTTAAATAACACTCATCAAAACCTATAGTGCTAAAACTATTACACCACTACACCAAAGCAAATACTCACAAAAACAGAAACTACTAACGCTATGGTAAAATACAACATCTTAAATGCAAGTAATATGTTACTTGAATCAAGCATTGAGGTTAAATGGCTTGTGCATTGTGAGTTTTGAAAGCAATTATTTGTCTGAATGTCAGAGGCATTTAACAGGATTTGGGATTAAGCAACTGCCTGAATTGACTGAAACGCTGCCTGATGGTAAACGTGGGTTGCTGCTTACATGCTGCTTGCAAGACTATATGTATTGCCTATTTAATTATGTAAATGCCTTATTTATTTGAATAGAAAGATACCTCAGAGCTAAAGAGGCAGCAGGATTCCAAGCTTCAGGCTGGTTTAAAAGACAGCTGTGTGTCAGCACACTATCTTTTCGTATGTTAACCTACTTGCATCATATATAATTACATAAATGTTTCTGCTGCACTTCAGCACACAAGGACTGACCAATCAGACAGCCGGAACCCATTTCACATCTTGCTCATTTCCTCCCTTTCTTTCTCCCTGCCAATCTCATTAATCCCAGGTTGCCAAGCAACAGCCAACCGGAGAAGTCATGGGAAAACCCTCTGTGTCTCTCACACACACACACACACACACACACACACACAATGTAACCTGTAACACAACCTGTAACACACCAAAGCATTTAGAGTTTGCAGGCCTGTCTGCAGTTATGCACCAACAGTGTTGCATTCTCTCAGGCAGCGCTAACAGCATCTGCTAGGATTATGGACCAGGTGACTAACCTGCCTATAATCTCTCATGGATCAGCCAACGGCTACAGAATCCCACAGTTGTTATTTATAGTGAGAAGAGAGGCAGTATAACGTAACACAACAGGGGGAGTGAAGACAGGAGATGCTGGTTTATCAGGAGAACTTCCTGAGGGAGTGGTGAGGTTACAGATGGCATTTCTGGAATTGTAACAGCCAAACAGCCAACGTCCCACTGCTGAAATGAGTCACTGTGTGGACTGTGTGTAGGCAAAAATATATACGCCTCAAAGTTTGCTTTCTAATTGCAATTATTTTTACTGGAAACTAAAAAGCTACTATAAAAACTATATAGAAAGTCACAGTAAAACACATACATATCTATCATTATTTATATTTGCTGAGACAATATTTATAAATTGGTTTATTTCTGTCTTATTCTGCTGGGTCAGCGTGTCAGTTGGATTTGGCAGTTATCCGTCTTAGAAGCTTCTGTGGATAAAATCTATCAGATGAAGGACTGCTGTAAAAACAGCACCCAATAAACACACAACTTGCTGTTATCAAAAAACAAGGAAAAACAGTGATTTAGAGAATCATTATTCTGCTCTTTGTGTGGCGAGAAAATTCTACCTCATTTTATTCTGCAAGGACTGCAGGACAGACAAGAAGACAATAAAACACAGAGAGAATGTTCTGTTGTGTCACAGTCCCAGCATGCATTGCATTGATGACATCATATAACCCATGCAAAGCTCCCTACAAAATGACTTTGCGATATGAATTTAAACACTGATCCTGAACCAACAGCTTCTGAATCTCTTTGAAGAGTGGCCTGGGGGTTAAACAAGGCCTGCATTCCTCTTATCAGCTGGACTCTGGCCAGCTTGTGGCTGTTATGCAGTATCTTTGTGCACACAAGCAGTGGGGAGTGGAATAAATACTACTGAAGTGAACTTGAGTGTCTTTTGCTGCTTCCACCTACACAACGCACTGCTTCATTATCAGCTTTAGTTTGGGGGCTGTAGTTATGAGATCATCAATCAATACTCTGAGTATGAAGACAAGCATATAGCTTTTCCAACCTGCCCCCTCACTACCATTGCCTTCCTTATTTATATAGCGTCACAGCTTCAGGCAAAGGCACAGAACAGCCAGTATCAAGCAGGAAAGTAATAAATCACTTCAAACACAATCCTTTGTTTTAGAGCTAAATTTGGTATAAATATATTCACCTAACAGCTGAAGAGGAAAATGACTTTTTAAATCCTCTTTTAAAATAATTTTTCCATCATCTACTTACCCCATATCACTAACAAAACCATTAAACTTTTTTCCTATTTATTTCTTCTTTGAAAAACAAAAGATGATATTTTGAAAAATGTTAAAGTGGTTTTGAGTCAGTGCAATGGTATATAATATGTAGCACTGTTGTTTGCTTGTTCTTGTAATTTAAAAAGTGCTTTGCGTTCCTCACAAGCAAGAAAGTCATACAGGATGGGAACAACAGGAGGGTGAGAAAATGGAAGACTTTTCATTTTTGAGTGAACTATCCCTTTAAAGGGGAAGAAAGCGCAACAGACTCAAGCTAATTATTCACTTCTGAAGCTCCCACCGCAGCACAGAGCGCTTTGTTATCTCTGCTACAAAGGAACCCCTGCACACCTCACACTCTCCATAACTCCTCCGTCTCAGTCAGACCCACAATGCCAAGGGCTACAGCATCAAAGGGCTTCTTGACTGAAACTGACCCCACACACCTTGAATAAACTTCACTCATTTCAGCAGCAGACAAACTGGTAAAGGTGTCACTCCCAAACAATAGTCTGCATATCATATGTTAGCATAATAAAAAGTTCTAGCATTATCTGAGGACTTGATCTACTTTTGTAACACCCACAGGGACATACAGGCCTAACAAAACAATTGCAATTGGCTGGTATCGTACCTATTTTGCTGCCAAATGAGATTAAACCTGCCATTTTACAGCCAAAGGCAACTGAGCAACGACACGACCAACTGTTCTCAACAAGATAACAGATTACTTTTCATGTGCCTGTTTGAATTCATTTAAAGACACAATGCAATCAATATACACTATTCTTATTTTGAATGGAATATTGCAGTGGTTATTATAAAAGATTGAAACTTCTACTGCATTATAATTTACTTATTAATTAAAGAATACAAAGGCACATGAATTTAATATCTAAAAAGATGTGCTTCTCCTCTAGAACCGTGAATCTTCTCTGATGACGTCTTGAGTCAGAGCCATTTAACAGTCAAGCTTTAAAATGCCCACATTTTTATATCCAATCAAATCCAGTGAAAAAAAACAAGCCATGCCCTCCAATTTACTTCTACTTTAAATTACATCAGGAACTTCCAATTGACGTAAATTTAAGAAAACAGACACAAAGTGACATCCCTTAAATGAAAGTACTTAAATGAGATGAGCTCCAGACAGATTTGGGCAGTCTGCTTTGCTACATTCACAACAGTCGTGTCTTTGTTTGGCTGATAGCTGAAATGGAGGAACCCATCACTTCCTCAGTCTGCAAGTTTCAGCCCACTTTCCCACACTGCTGGAGCCTATCTGAAACCGACCCAGTTGCAGCACGCAGTCGCAGCACAGTCCACCGCAGGGAGCAAAAGGGACACATTCCTGTAGTTGCTCTCACGAACGTTTGACTCCCTGTAGCTGCTGTGCTCAGCCTCCATCTCTGAGTTCGGCTGGAACTCAAGAGCAGTTTTTGTTCTGAAACAAAGGCGTCACCAATTCTGTGTGAACTACACGGCACTTTAAAAAGTCTAAGGGAATTTTTGTGCTTCTAATCAAAGGAACTGAATGTAAACTGAATGTCTATTATTTACTGTTCCAGAGAAGGGCAGCCTTGAAGGGTGGAGGGATGGGGTGGCAAAAGCAGCCAAGGTGCCAACAGAACAGAACTGTCATACTGGGCAGTCTAGACTGCACAACATGTCCCCCAAACAATGCATTATAGAAACCCGACTGTAACTTCAGGGACTTTCTCGACCCGTGGTACAAAGTGTAGCACATATCTGTGTGTATGCTTGTGAAATTAAAGATAAACGGTTGGGTTGGGCTTTGGTTGTAATTGTGACCTATATTTAGATGTGTGAAGGAGTGGTTTTAAGTTATTTACTGCAAGACGGAGTAACCAGTCTGACTTCATTAACGCAAGTTATAACCAACTAAACCACCTGTTCCTGTTTAAATACTGTTCACTTTGACAACAATGTTATAAGAACGCCTAGAACATGTAGAAGAATATTAAATTATACTGTGACAAAGAACAGATTTTATTCTAAAGGCAATTTAAACTAAACAATACTGCACAGGCACACAGACTTGCTTTTGCATTTAAATTGAACAGGCTGTTAAATGAGAATATGCTGGTATCTAAAGGTTAAGATGACCAGCATCATCTCTCACATCTGTTCACCAGCTCTAAGGTTGTCAGCAGGCTGAGCTACTTACTGCTTAAACATCTTCTCCATGTCTTTAATCTGTTTCCTCGAGAACTCCTTGAACTCGGTGTAAGGGTTGAACACCTTCATGCTGGGCTGGTGGTGTTCACCGACGCCCTCGTTCAGCTCCCCGCGCCGCTGCAGTTTCGCCCCCAGCTCCGAGTCCGCGTTGGCTGTGGCCGCTTTCTCGTGCGCTCCGTTCTCATGAGCTCCGTCCAAGGCCACCGGGTCCTGCGCGCCCTCCTCGATCTGCAGCCGACGGGTCAGCTTGGATGACAGCTCGTCCGTTGCCATTTCTTCCTGTTCCCAAGATCTAACTATATCTACGGGAGAAATAACGTGGGGAATACACGCAGAATCCTGCAAAGCGCGCAGCCCATATAACAGTGAGCGCGTAAAATCCAGATAAGGATAAGCGTGTGGTTATATTGATTTCAATACGCAGATCATCAGACTTATGGGACAGAAGGGACGGGATACGGTCTATAAGCCCGGAGATTCAAACGAACAGCACTCGTGAGGGTTATGACGCCTCCGTGATCGGTGGCGGTGAAATAAGCTCGTACAGACGCAATAGATGCGCAAGAAATCGCTCCCTACGCCCCGCCTTTTAAAGAGACGCAGCTGCACGCAGGATCAAACGATTCAATTTGAATGGGTGCCAAGCTAAAACAAAGAACAATGTTTGATTACACGTGTGAAAAAGGTATCAACTATTTTATTTATATTAAAATATTACCATGTCAAACAGTAAGTTGTTTAAGCTGTTGTTAGAGAACAATACTCTCTTATTGACTAAATGTGGATTATTAATAATATGTGCAATGGAAACGTGCTTGGATACAAACTGCCCTCCGCTGGTAACTCGTAAGTATTAGCCCACACAAAATTTACATTTTTTTCATTTCAAAAATCGTACAATTCTGTATAAACAGATATTAGTATATGATCTCAGTGTGAGTTCAGCAGAGCAGGGCTGATTCATGAAACAGGAAGCTACACACATGGACTCATACACACATACTGTCTATCTGAGACATCCCCCAGTCATAGAGGAGGGGCTGCACTCACTACCTGCGTTCTCTCCTTATATGGAGAAAGACAGAATAAAACGTAGGAATCCACCACCAAGAGAAACTAGCCTTTAATACATCACACCTCTCTCAGAGACACATGTGACCCAGCATACTGTAGCAGTACTGCCCACTGAAAAATATCTCGCTCTTGTGTGGTGGATGGCGAGAAGAAACAATAAAGAGAGACTATCACAAGCATCAGTGCTCATGGTTCCAGATGTCTGCTTTATAACAGAAGATTCAGAATCAGGGATATAGAGCCAGTAATTCACTGGAGATTGTGTATTCCTCTGTTTACTGGGAAGGTCTTTTGCCTGAAGGAAATGTGGACTGTAATTATTGTTTTCTCTGCACTCTTCTTGGCTATATCTGGGTCAGACAAAATAAGTGAGCTGAAGATACACAAACAAACAGGAATCTCCTTCTGTCCCTCTTTGTTCTCAAAACATTGGCTAACGTTCTCTAGAGTAACATTCTTGTAGTAACATTAGTGGAACTTTTTTGTAACAATATATATATATATATATATATATATATATATATATAACATTCTTAAGTTGGAACATTTTCAAAAATTACAGAATTCAACACGTTTGAAGAATGTTCCTGTATAACCAAGCATTAATGTTAATACAATGTCTAAAAACTGTTACAATGAGCTCATGGTGATTCTGAACTGCATTGGTGACTCATTAAAAGGTGACATAACATGTGATTATGGCCTAAAAACAAGATTTTGCAGTATGTCTGAGCTGCTGAGAAAGTGTGTATGGATGTGGGTGTATAAGTATGTGTGTGTAGCACAGATTGCACAGCCCCCAGCTATGTAGAGGTAGCAAACAAGCATCATGCTAGCAGCTTGAATCAGGGATCTGGGTGGAATTTGTTCATTGTTTATGTGTGTGAATAGAAACAAGAAACCATACCAGCATAGAAACTAAGTGGGATTTTTTTCTAAACTGGATAAAAAGGGAAAGAAAAACAGTTAGTATAAATGTGCATCATTATGAAAAATTTAAGCGTTATGTTTGGCCAAAGCAACAGACGGGCCGACACTTGGGCCAAATGTACAGATTTGCTGCTCTATCTATTCAGACTCATTTTTCAATGCTAGTCTCTCCTGCGAGGTCTTTGTTTGCACCACTGAGCCTATTAAATGCACACACACAGGCACGCCCACACAGAGCGATGTGAAATTCAGAGTTCATAAATCTGCCATAAAACAGCTTCAAGGCAACTGAAACAGAGGTTTGGGTTGCATTTACAGCAGTATGTTTATGAGTTCAGTAGAAAAAGACTCTTAAAAACACATTAAGCTGAAAAACAAATTGGCTGGTGAGGCTGCGGTTGTAAAACCTATTAATGACACAGTGTGATGTTTCACTATTAAGCTCTAGGCAGTCGATCCTGCAGAGTAGAGCATTTTCTGGAGCTTTACTGTATGTCCACACACACACACACACACACAGTAGAAGTATCTGTCCCAAAGGAGAATACAGAGAGTCATTGACAGATGTGTGTGTACAGTACAGTGAGGATCAGCTGTTTCATTAATTATTAATGAAACGAGCACAGCAAGACTATTGATTCTATCTGCTGCCAGTAAAGCGAGTAATTGAGCAGTTTTGCTGTTGAAATTCACTGGAATTTTTCCAAAACAATAGAAACTGCTGTCAGGCGACCTGAATTTATTTATCTGAGTTTCTAAGAACCTAAACAACTACAAAAAAAGATGCAGAAATAACAAACAAAGGAATAGCCTGGAGTTCACACTTATCAAAAATATTTGAAACACATTTCTGTCAATTTGTACATGAGAACCCGCAGATGTTGCTTGACCTGAATTTTGGGAACATTGGAGACACTGCCACTTTCTTCCACATCTGGAACCAATATCTCACCAAAACCAAATGACACCACACAGGCTATGAACTGAGTCAGGGACAGATGCTGGGTGGACCATGACTGCATCTGTTCAGAATGATGTGAAGCAACAGAGAAAATCAGGAAACATCTCTGCATGTCAGCAGAGCCAAATCCAAGAAAATCATCAGAATATCTGAATGTAGATTTGGGTTCCACCCTTAAACTTCTGCATGTTCTCAAAACATGCAGAGAACTTTATACATTAAGGACAGGAGAAGACCAAAGAGATATAGGGAAGTAGAATGGGAGAAAATAGCCCTTTTGGACAGTTTAAACATCCTACTTTCCTTTCCCCTTTTTGTTCTGTGAAAGGCTTTGTAAAAACTAGCTTGCCCTCATCCAGGTAATGTCACAATCTGTCATGTCATGCAATGTGTAAGAAAATGACAAAATGACAAAGCATGCTATTTTAGCATTGCACATCTAGACATCCTGAAATGCATTATGTTTGTTGATTCTGGCATTATAAACAAACATACAGAGGCAAATAAAATGTAACTAAACAAACAAACAAACAAACAAACAAACAGAAAACTGGCAATAAGTACAATTCAACACACTAAAACTTTATTTAATTTATTATGCTTCTTAAACTTCTTTAAAAAAAGTAACAGCTGGCAATATTTGTGGAATTGTAACTTAGAGAACTAAAGATAACTAGGAAACTACATTATAGCAAATGAAACAATGAGGTATTTATTGTTTAAAACATTAAAAACAATTATATCTGATAATTAAATGTGAAATGTTGAAAAGTGAAATGTTGAGGTAGATTTACTAGCTGCAGAGATACATTTTCCTTGCATGGGATCCTTGCTTGCTACAGTTTAATTGAAGCTATATCAGTAAATGGTACATTGTCTGTAATATAGTGACATCATTTCCTGTTTCAGGACGGAATTAAAGGTCAACTGTTGTCAGTCTCAGATCACTAAGATGACCTACTTCTCTGTTAACAAAATCAATAGTTAAACATTATAGCATTTGTTTATCAAGTTTGTTCAATTCAAGCCTGCATACAAAGTTAGGTAGCATTTGAACTTATTAACGCAAGAAAAAAATCTCAGTTCATTTTAAAAGTCTCACATCCCTTTAGGCGCTGTGAACACAACGCACTGCTAAAAAGCTCTCACTTAATTTAATCAGCTAGATTTGATAAAGGCCTGGTGAGAGTCCAGCGTTAACCTCTGGCAATAAGGTTAATGTAATGTAGCCTTACTGAATAAATACAGTTCATGTAGTGTTGTGAGTGCAGCTCAATATGTGGGGACATGGCGCTTCCTTGTGAAAAAGACTAAGAGCTGTTCCTAATCTTATATATTTTAACTCCTATTCGAGTCTGAATATATTCAGACTGTTTTTCTGAATCTGGGGTACTTTACGGCTATGAAGCTGTTGCCTTTTTCATCCAACCATCTCTCTGTCGCTTTCTCAATCACTGTTGATGTTTTTGGGGGTGCAGTGGCTTCTTTAGGAGAAATATATTCCTTACACAATTCTCTCAATGTGATTTGTGGACAGTTTGTGTGGCAGTGCACGTGTTTTTGACGAATTATTCAGACGATTAACGACAGTAAGTATCAGTCAATCTAACCTTAAGGATTACATGGAGGTCTGTACAAGACCGGTTAGTGATACAAAAGTTCGTCTGTGACATAAACATTACACGTATATATACCTTTATATACGTATATGTGTAATTTTAATCAGTTTTTCTACAAAGTAACCCATGTTTTTCACCATAATCTGTTTTGAATTCAAAAGAAAAGGGAAAAGCTTTGCAGTGTTATTATACAGCCAGCAGGCGGCAGTCTATGATTATTGTGAATTTTATGACTTAAGATATGACTTTATGACCATAGTTTCTGGTCAACTATGTGACTATTCCTGCATTTATATTGATCCGTGATTTTCAATTATCAAATGAACAAATGGTGGTTTTCAAAGCAGCTGATGAGGTCAACTTGATAACAACAACATTAACAAACTACAGTGTTCACTGGACCTTTTTCACATTGAACTTTATTTACAAAATGATACATACATATTATGCTGATTTTGAGGCATATTTGAGGCTTATTTTAGGTGCTTAAAACTTTCTAGTTTGGAGAAAGAAGTACAATTTAATAAACATGATAACTACTTTTGGGGGGGAACAATAACAACCTGAAGACAACAGTGAAACATTAAAATACAGTTTATAGTTCTCCCTCCCTCCCTCACTCTCTGTCTCTCTCTCTCCTTCTCTCCCCCTCCCTCTCACAGAAGATCATTTATCATTCTTTCAGTCAGCTGTCTTAATGTCACTTCAGTCTGGACAGTTCCCCCCAGAACACATGCAGTTCTCTGGGTGCTGGTTTGCTGTAAGCACGTCTGCGCATCTGCATAGTGAACACACGCTCCGTAACTCTCCGGCTGGCTGGACAAGGGTGTTGAGTTTACATCCTTATTGTTACCTGGATGTGAACTCTGCAGTTGATGGTCAGTTGTATGGGGTACAGAACTGGCCTTTGAGCTGTGACTCAGACAAATCCTGTGGCGGATGATTTGAGTGTCCTGGCTAAGTGATTTGCGAAAGTTAGGTTTGAAGAGCAGGTAAACCATAGGGTTGTAAATGGTGGACGATTTGGCGAGAATGGCTGCCAGAGCAAATGCGGTGGGTGGGACTTGATCGTTGGAGCTGAACGCCGCCCACATGGCGACCACAGCATAAGGACTCCAGGCCGTGAGGAAACCGATGCATACAGCCACTGAGAGCTGGAGGAGAAACACAGCAGTCATCTACACATATACTCAGCAGAAACACAGATAGATTGTGTGTCTGTAAGTGAACACTGATTTGTAAATGACCCCTGAAACTTATTCTGTTCAACTACTTTATAAACCTTATTGGCTGCATTTTATAATGGTCACTACAGTAACATGTATCAGTTTCTGAATATTGCATGTTTTGGTTCTGTGGTATACAATGTTAAAGGTAGTGTAGGCAATTTCAGAAAGGCTAGCAATAGCAAGGGAGCTTTGAAATCGTATGACCCTTCCCATTCACAGCGCTATCCAAAACCCTTCCTCTAAAACAGAGGTATTTATTTCACAACCAGACTAGTGTGAGGACATCCTATCATTGCATTTGGATCGAATGCAATGATTGAATGAAAATTTTGACCCTGCTTTGACCCTACTTAGTAATTGCTACAAAGATGTGAAGAGACTTTAAATCAGAAAAAAAACACTTACTTAAAAAAATTACTTATGCTGCCTATAAAACAACTATGTTTTACAATATTATTCATTGTATAAGCATTTCTCAGAATTATAGCTTAAATGACTGATACATTTAAGAACCCAGTGCATATGTGTTTGAAGGCATCTGTACAGCAGTACAGCCCTCAATGCCAACAGCAAAAGCTTACATGCAGGTATTGAAGGGCAAGAGTTTAAATGTGGCTAGGACAGCTAACAGTACAGCCAGACCTTGATCACAGAGGACAAGTAATCAGCGTTATACTTACACTGAAGGACATTAGGTACATGCTCAGCAACAGCATCACGTTTCAGCTGGCGGCTCCACAGAGCAATAAAATACAGTATATTGGTGAAATGAGACCGTTTGGAACCCACATTTGTTTTAGTGTGTATACAGTATCCCAGCTAACAATTTTTGGTTGCAATAATGATTCCCTAATGTTTCCATCAAGTCACAAAATGTTAGACATGTTATTATGAAACTGGTCTAGGATTTTTTAAATGGTCTAGGAACATTCAAAATGTCAAATTTTAAGAGGTTGTATTAACATTAATGCTTGATTAGAAGAACGTTATTTAAACATTTCTGTAATGCTTTTGAAATGTTTCAATATTTATATATGATATGTCACAGTAATAATGTTCTATTAATGTTACAGCAAGAACATTTTTCATAACTTCTAGAGAATGTAAGCCAACTTTTTGAGAATGTTGCTTGTTAGCTGGGCTGTTGTTTAATAAGTCATATTTAAAATGACACTCGCCATTAAATCACAATGACTGACAATGAACAACCAATCAAATCAACCCATAAACCATCACCTTGTCCCTCTCACCTTGACGATAAGCGCGTGTGCATTTGTCACTTTGGTTTGGGGGGAGACGTGCTGCTGTACGGCTTGGCGAGACCCCCTCACTGTGAGCAGGATGAAGGTGTAGGAGAGGATGATGATGGTACATGGGAGTACATAACAAAAGATAAAGAGACTGATGATGTAAGACATGGCAAGGGCATCGTGCGATGGGTTGTACCTTAAAAAACACCATGTGGGAAAAGGAAATAACATAGTTACAGAGAGTTTCGCAGAGTAAATTAGCACCAAAGTTAGTGCCAATTTTTGTCACTAAAATTGTTGGGCTCATACCAGTTTATACAGCAGGCGGTTCCGTACGGTTCAGGTCCAAAACTCCCCCACTGAGCTAGAGGTCCGACAGCAAACACAGAAGCATAGCACCACACCCCAGCCACCATCACACAAGCATGACTGGATGAGAATTTGTTGCCTGGGAAAGAACAGGACTGGTGTATTAATAAATGTTTTTAAATAACAATAACTCAACCTCTGCCTGCATGTGTTGTGATTGGTCAGATTGACTGTGATTGGTCACAATGACTGTGATTGGTCAAGCTGCTTTTAATGATTCGGTTGACACAGTGGGAATTATTTTAATTTTCACATCCCACAGAGCGAGAAATAATATGGTTTAAAGCTCCAGCAATCTCTGCTAGCAACTGTTCAAAAACAGAACGTATGCTCATTATCTGCTCAGTTTTTCTTGTTTAATTCAGTAGGTTAATACATTTTTATAGTATTTGACTACGGTGGTTATTGTATCAAATTTATTTTAAAAACACACACATAAAAATACAAAGATAAATATAAAAAAATACACAGAGATACTGATGACAACTAAACACAACACATTAACTCGATGAGGTACTTAAATATTACCTCAGAAGTACAGTGTAGTTCAAATGTTTTGTATGTGCAAAAAGATAATATATATAATCATATTCTGTTTCCATATATCCTGTTTTTTATTCTTCATCTTTATGTGTTTCTGTATCTCGTTTCTTGTATTTCAAACCCTTCTAGTATTTTATGTAGCCCACAGGATCTCATTGTGAACTGAATGTGACAGATTTCAGGATATTCAAACAGAACACGGACACTAACAGACCAAAACTCTCAGATGTGACTCTCAGCTGAAGGAGAAAGAAAGAATAGACTTGTTTTTTAACACACCTCAGATTCACAAAAGGCACTAAAACATTGCATGGTATGGTTTATGTGATTTTGTAATAGCATCTCACAAGTGCAGCACAGCTTGGAATGAAACAGCACTTTAGTGTGTGTAAGTACTCTGAAGTGGTTTGTAAAATAACAGCAGTATACCGTAATTTGGGAAGCAGACTTTGAGGCAGCAAACAGACGACAATGCAGTCAGGTTTGTTAGGCTACATAAGCCAAATAAGACCCCACACATAGCATAGCACTGACACACTACCTCTCCAAACAGCCACCTACAGAGAAAAGAGACAGTAGAGATTTTGTTAAATGTTTATTTTTTAATATTTCATATATTTTAATATTTCATATTTCTCTAAAACACTCAGCTACTGCATTTTCTGGTAAAATATTACTGAATAATGAGCTTTAAGCTGTATTTTTGACCACTGACCCTGACAACCAATTTTCTAACTTGTACTAGTTTAATGCTCATTTTCACGCAATCAATGACAAACACTAAAATCTGTAAACAACCTGCATAAAGGTGATGATGCAAAGCTGAATTTAAATTGCTTGCTGAGTGTAAATAAAGCCTTACAAACATTTTTTTCTGCATTTGTTACAGAATCTTACCTGTGTGCGAGGGCGGACGGGATGGCTAGGGGAAAAAGAGACAGGGTCATGCCCAGATCACTCACAGACAGATTCACGATGAAGAACTCCGCTGGCTTGAGACACAACCTCTTCCGGTACGCCACAAACAGCAGCATTACATTTCCCAAGAGCGACAGCACACCTGTGACAGAATGATATGTATCCATCTATCCAGTCTGTCATCTATTCATCTTTTCATCAAAGCATTTAATCACATTTCTTCTACTGCTGTCACATCAGGATACTTTATAAAGCATTCGATCCTGGGGCTTAGAAATAGTAACCAAAATATCCTGTCTTATTTAGTCTACAATAACATTCATGGTTTCTTTTAACAAATAGAGGTTAAAGCAACTTATTGACTCTTATTGAACAGACCAGAACAATAAGATACATCTACATCAAACAGTTATTTGTTATTTGTAATTTTTTTATAAGGTAAGGTCTCTGTTACTTGTCCTGTGTTGAAGTATTTCCTATCTATTTATTTATCCAAACTATAACACAATTAAGTGATTGTATATATTAGAATCATTGTATATATTAGTATATATTGTGAACAGCGGTTGCAAGACCAAGCAGTCTGGAACAAACCACGCTACTCCCCAGCTAACAGAGAACGTTCAAAAGAGAACTCATCAAAAATGTGTTTTTTAATGTTTTGTTACTTAATGGAAATGTTAGGAAAACATTTTTACAACTTGCATTTCTTGGTTGGAGCTACACTTCGAAAATAATTCCATCTGAAGGTTTAAACAAAAAATTACTTTTTTGTCTAAAAAAAACTAATAATTTTTTTAAATTTTTGTGGCGGTGCTTCATCAATTTCAGCTTCATAAGAACAATCAGTTGAGTGACTCCAATCATTTTCCCAAACTAATTTTACTCGGGGTCGTCTTATGCAAATTAATCTTTTAATACATGTTTGATTATTGGACGATCCGGCCTGGCTGGACACAGACCGTGTGAGCATCAAATAAAGCTTAGTAGCAGTGGAACCGTTTAATCTCTGAATTATTTATAAGCCATAGCAGTACACAAGTCATTGTCTATTTTGCTGCATTGATTGAATGATACATTAAGGCAGAGACTTACAGAAGACTGAATACAGTGACCCCATAAGGACATCGTGCTGTCTGGAGATAGTGGACACAAACAGGGCTGTTTTTGACACATTGCCCATCTGCAGAGGAGAGAGAGGGACTATGTGTCAGATACACTTGAAAACAGAATTTCAAATAGCTCGGTGTTTCCAGAGGTTTTCATTTTAGACATTGAGGTTAAACCAGGTTTAAGGGGATCCAATGTTTATTTAATATAAAAAGTTTGTGTGCATGCAACTCAAATGCTATTTGCACAAATGTCTGAGGAATCCTGATGAAGAAATATGACTCAGGTATAATTTAAGCCGGTTAAGTTTAGACAGATACAGGTGAAATGTTTTCATTATTCAGGCTGTGAATACGGCAGAAATAAAAACTTGAAACATTTGCAGTGTGACACATAATGAAAATCCCCTTGAGAACCTTAAAAATGTAGACATTTGAATTGATGTGTTTTAAGAAAATAATTTTTGGGCTTGTTATTTGTATAACAATTCATTCTTACACATTTATGCAAACGACTTATTGCTGAAGTTACCAGACACAGATGGATGCAGTTCTCATGTTGATTTTCATTCAAGCTGAACTTTGGCCGAATTCGAATTCCTGCATCTTTTTACTATGCTGGACCAAAATATATCACTTCTAATGATGTGGTTGCAATTCATATTTATTCTCTCTCTCTTTTTCTCTCTCTCTCTCTCTCTCTCACTCACTCACTCATTTAGACTGTGATTGGAGAGACCTGGTAAAATTAATTTGCCATCTATAGCGTAAAATCTGTTAGAGGCAAAGGCTAATGTGTCAAATGTTCCTCACGGTGTTGTAAGGCGTCTAATGGCAGTCTTCTATTATCTGTGCACAGTATCTGATCATATACTGGTCTGGATCCATTTAAGAAAGACTAAACTCAGCTGGCTTTACAGTCAACCATTATTTTTCTCCTAATTTTCAGTGTTCATTTTTCTTTTTGTTGAGAGGATCTTTGGAACATTAAAGCTGACATCTTTTCCCCTGCAGGCTGTTTAAACCCTTAAACACAGAGTTCTGCATTCTTTTCTTTAAAAATCTCCTGTTACTGTTATTTATGAGCTCAGACCGACACTGTTACAACTGCAGTCTCTTTCCTCTTCTTTCCTGTTCTGTCCGTTCCTCCTCTCCTCTCTCTGGGATTGTTAGCATTCCTCTCCTGCAGTATTGCTTGGATGCTGGCCCAAGTAATTTTTGTTACTTAGTGGAAACATTACAAAAGAAAATTTGTTGGGATGTTTGTTATTATCAGACAAATATTGCTAGTTAATAGCATGACCATTCTTATCAACCAGCTAGTCTATCACTAAACCAGCACTAAGCAGTGTAAATGACCCCAGCATGGAAATTAATACATAGTCTTTCAGCTCCAGTCTGCTATTGTCTTCTTTGTTTTTGATCAATTTAATTTTCCCCTCATTCGTCTCTTAGTAACATTTCCACTTATCCTCACACTTTCAAAGCTTGTGGCTTTGCAACACTGACCAACTGCCTCACAGACACAAACGCTACATCAAACAGCACAAAATGCCTTTGATGAGCACAAAGAAGACCAATCCAGTGAAGTAGAGCACACTGCAATACAAGCTGTCTTATTCCTGAGGAAAAACATCAAGCCTCTTGTAAATGATCTGCCTTTGAAAAATGCCTTTTCCCTAGACGCTGACAATGAGTTATTGCCTGATAAAGTAGTACATTTACATTTCTTTCATTCATTTAACAGATACTATTATTCAAAGAGTCATACAACTGAGAGAAAAAAGGTGATTAATTTTAAAGAAACCAACAATATTAGAAGTGCCACGAAAGCATTTTCTGGAGAAGACCTAAAAACAGAAGAAGTTGACAGATTAATGTGTTTTAGTTTATGATTGATGTATTTGTTTTTTGGTAACAGGAAGGGGCTGTATATAGAGTGTGAGGCTATGAATGTGCTTTGTTAAAATAAGAATATTATTATATATAATTAATATTCTTTAAGAAAACAAATGGTTAGTTTAAATCTGAGGAGGAATAAATGTGACCTGGACATGTTCTTGAGTGGTTTTATAATGTAGACACTTAACATTGGCTTTTTGGAGAAAATTATAAATGCTGTGTCATGTGTAAGCCACTTTGTCTTTGTACTTAAATAAAATCTTCATCTACTAAAACGAACATGTAAATGTAAATTTTCAACCAGAGTAACATTCTGGTGAAACATGGAATATTATTGCAGTATATTAAATAAATATTAAAAAATAAAATAAATAATATATTATAAAATAAAATTTAATAAATAATATAATTTGGTAACATGACTTAAAGGCTATGACAAACATTGTGATGTTCCATTATTTAAAATCTTAGCTGGTTGCCAAAAGCATGATTTGTGATCTATCACCAATGTGCCCTTGAGCAAGACTCTTACCCTGTAGTTGGATTGTATCTGTCAAGTGTGCTGTCAGAACAAGTGTGTGTACAGCTTTTGAATTACCTCAGATTCTTACCATTAATTGTCTTGGATAATACTATAATGTAACTAAACCAAGAGACAAGAAGGATGCTGATGTCATATGTTTTATTTATGTGGCAATTATGAAAACATACAGTGCAATACTTTCAGTGTAATACTACATTTAAATCACTTGTTTCCAAGCATGTCATGAATGTGATTTTGCAGTGAAAGAACATCTTCACAACGCTGGATTCAACGCCTTTTCACCACACAGTAATATAATTAAAGTTTAATATGTAGAGCATATTATCATTGCAACAATAGCATATATCTTACACCTGCTTGTATAATGTGATTGTTCACAGAGAGTTGCGATTTATAGTTAAACCGACATTTGCAGCAGAACAAAATGTTAGCTTATCCATAGCCTTCTTATTAGTCTGTGACAATGGTCTTAAATGATGAGTAAATGAATGTGAATGTATGTGTGTTTGTGTGTGTTCTGGTGTTTATTGCATTGTTGGGAACAAATATCCCCACATGTGTTGTAATACCAGTGCATTTTGACCTTAAGGGGACATTTTTGAGGTCCCCATGCTTATAAATATAGAATGACATACAGAATGATCCTTCTGGAAAATCTAAAATAGCGAAAAGTTTTCTGTGAGGATATGGTTTAGAGCAGAGTTAGTGTAGGGGACAGGATATACAGCTTGTACTGTATAAACCATTATAATGTCCTCATTTATATATATGATGTGTGTGTGTGTATCATATATATGTGTGTGTGTGTGTGTGTGCGTGTGTGCTGCTCCTGTGATGTAATCTGCTATCAAATCTCCACTGTCAGAACTTTAGCATTAACAGAAATTTGAACTAATTATTTGCATACAGTAACCCAAACTGAGCTATTTATTATTCCACCCAATATTAACTAATTTATTATGTAGACAATATAATTAAACAGCATAAGCACATTACAAGCAAGTGAAATAAAGATTTAAACATTCAACAGCACATTTCTCAGAGAACTATGAACAGCAATCAGCATCTGCTTAATAAACATTATAAAGTCCTGAAATGTATTACTAAGTGACATCATAACATCAGCCCCTTATACTTACTACAGAGTAACAGATAATGGGTTTAAGTGATGCCTGCCTTGTGTTGCCTTATGCAATTTTTACTTCCCCATTTTCCCCTCAGAGCATACCCAGATTTGACTTACCTTCCGAGGGACAATGTGCGCTCCGCCACCCTCATGGAGCCCCAGTGTAATCCTAAGCACAGAAACACACACACTAGGAGAAGGTAGACAATAAGAGAGAGACTGAAAGAGGTGTGTCCTCAAATTGAGAGTGCTAGAGCTGTGGTGCTCGCTGCTAGAAGATCTGCAGATGTCTATCCCCACCTCTGCTCACACACACACACACACACACAGATAAGTGGCTGTCAGTCCACTTTGGGGTAAACACTGAAAATGAGTTCTCGCAAACACACACACATACACACAAGCCCAGCATCAGAATTGATCTTATATGTGAAGAAGTGACATAATCCTGGCAACGAGACAGAAAGCCACAGTCATTTAGACAGAACTGTCTCTCTCTCTCTCTGTTTCCCCTGCTCTTCTATTGTCCCTATTGTTTTTGCCTTCTTCTCTGCACTTTTTTTATGGCCAGACAGTTTCTCTCTTTCTTCCTTTCTCTCTGTCTGTCTGTCTTTCTCCCATTTCTAATGTATGCATCAATCATATTAGTGATTGTGACTTAAATTAAAATTATTGTTATTATTGCTATTATTATTATTAAATGTTACTGCATTCATTTTTAACTTATAACCTATATTTTACATTGCACCATAATGCCATATGAATAATTAAACTCTCTAGTCCTCTAATCTGCTTATTGTTTTGTGACTTTCACACTGAAAAATGATGTCATAGATTCCCAGAATTCTTCTGCCTGAACCTTCTGCTCAACTCAACAAGCAACACTGTATTAACTGACTACATGCAGTTGTTACCTTAAGCAGTTATTTGTACTCATTCTATCTCTTAGAAGTTAATTTCAATTGCTGAGTGAACCATTTCACTTGCTTTGACTATTCATTTGAATATTGCATTTAACCAGGTATTTGAAACACCAGGCAAAGGCATTTACCGCTGCTTGCAAAATCTTCAGTGATGCGATTAGCTTCCATAAAAACATTCTTCATTAAGACAATCCAAAAAATGTACTGCAATTCTTTTGATCTGAAACCTAAGACATGCTTGAACGCAATCCTTCTCAATGCATCACATGCATTTTTAATAAATTCTTAAAATGCGGGGGATTACAGCGAGAAACAGTCACTATCATAAACTGCTTTAGATGTGGAGATTATGTTGAAAGAAATTATGAATATTATATCATAACTTCATACTTTTTCATACTTTTTAAGCATACATTCTGATTTTAAAAAAATTGGGATTAGGTTTATAATAAAGGGAAAAAAATTAACTGTACCTGACCAACAAATAATTTAATACCATAAAATTTAAAAAATACAAATCAGGTGTAACAAGCAGGAATGAATGTCTAACAGTAAATATAGAGACATATAGAGACATACATATGTAATATTTATTGGCTTTAGAACATTCAGGAAAGATTCTGACAGGTGTAAATTAGTCGCAACCCAACCATATTGTGGTAGTTTTGGGTTGGTGAACTTTTGTACGCGAAAGCAAATATATCACCTTTTCTTTTACGTTTGAGAGAGTCTATGCTAAATAAAATTGCCACCTAGTGTAACTGCAGGTTATCAATTTAATAATTTAATAATTTGTAATCATATTTAATTTCATGTTTTAGACTTGTTAATTACATTTTTAAGTCTTTTGTTTTGTAACTATATTTAGTTAGTCAGTTGTATTAATCTGGTGTAAATATAAACCGTTACTGAAGGGTAATAAACTCTGTGGAGATGATCACCTGCACAGGTGTTGGGTGGAATTAATAGATTAGAGGGTTGTGCCTGACTACTTGTGAGAAAAGTGGGTGAGTCTTTAATCTGTGTAAACAGCATCAATCTTTGTCCCTCCATATGGTGGTGTAACACCTGAGGCTGTGCAGCCCTGCTGGCCCAGTCAGTTGCCCAAAGTCCCACCCCTCCTTTATTTAGGCTGCTGACTCCATTTTGTTTTCAATTGACTGCAGAGGAGTGTTGCTCTGTCTATGTTTACCCACAGTGTTACACAGGTACAAGCCGGCTGCAGTGGAAGGCTATACAAAATGTTAAACACACACGCTGCAAATATTCTGGCTGCTCATATTATGTTTTTGAATAAATGTGTTTAATGCCTCTGACCCGATGCCCCTCCGTTCTCTAAAGCATAAAGATGGTTTTTATTGACAACATTTTCTGTGTTGAATGGAAGTAAAAATAGCCGTCTGACAGTGTTTAACAAAGACTTGTTTGGTCTCGATTGCCTGCTGTTTTCACCAGCACTGTCCCAACAGTACAAACATAGAGATGTCAGTGGTTTGTCTGATGATGGTTTTCTTGTGTAATTCAGAATTTTCCAGAACCTTTGAAGATGTTTATCCACCATGGACAAAGAGCTTTAATTACTTTGTCATTGAAATTAACCTCCTTATATTACTGGCTGCAATCCATTCATTTTTGCCTCTATATCTTCATCTGTGTTTGAAACATAACATTGTGTAAATTAAACCAAAGTAATATTTCATCTAATATTGTATCTGTTTTCTCTCTCTCTCTCTCTCTCTCTCTCTCTCTCTCACTCTTCTTCCTCCTTTTTTCTCGTTTCCTCTTTCTGCCATCTCTGTAATGGATGAGTACATCTCAAAAGCACAGTGACTGTAAGTACATCTGACTGCAGACTGCAGGCTTTAACTGGAAATGTCTGGTCTTGTCTAGTTTAGTGTCATACAGGGGGAACCTTCTACACAAATGAAGGGCAGTGGCTGTACTGTAGCACAGGTAGAAATGATTCGGGGGTCCAGCAGGTGGACTTGTTGAAGCAAAATTTATTCTGCAAAAGCAGTTTATGTACATGAAACATCCACCTCAAGTAAATGTAAAAGTCTTATGTGCATTTTAGACACACAATTTGAATCTTTGTGTGTGTTTCCATGCAGCATTTTTTTTGCATTAAATTTGCTTGAAAATACAAAACACCTGCCTAGTGAAACAAGAAGAAAGCATGAGCGATTATTGTGTAAAATGTCACAGAATGGTTGGAGTGGGAGGAGAGAGCAAAGAGCAACAGACTGACAGCAAGAGTGACAACAGAAGAACTGATGAGTAATGAGATTAACACAAAATGAGAGATGAAAAGATTCTGTGGGAAGAAGGAAGACAAAGTGAGAGGACAGGAGCAAACAAATGTTTCTATATTCAGGCAGCAATTTACAGTGGCACTGATCTTACTGCCCTCTCACTGTTTTCTTGCTCTTTATCTTTCACACATTAAAATGCACCACAGCTGTTTGCATACTTGCCACTTTTCACTCTGCAGCAACTGACTGGGTTCCTGCTGGAACCGAGCAGGGGATGCCTGCGGTCCCTGGACACCTGCAGAAACAGTGGAGCCAGCAGGGAGTGCACATCTTGTGCTCTGGTGGGTTCTAGTGCCCCAGTATAGTGATGGGGATTCTATACTATTAAAAGGCAGCTGTTGTGAATCTACCTGTTTCGTACAATGGCCTCCTAATCACCCCCATATATACATTGGCTACAACGCTGTACAATAAACAGTCCAGCAATGCTTTAAGTGGAAGTAAACAGACAAGTGCTATATTATAGTAGGAAAATAAAATTCCCTTTATGATGCTATAAAAATTCAGTATTTTGTTTCTAAGCCTGGAATGTGTGAACAGGCCTGCTTGGTATTCGCTCTGTGTGTGCTAGAGAGATGGATGAATGAACATATTGAAAAGATTGAATACATTTTCAGAGGTGATCATTTATTGTGTGGGTAGGTGTTGAGTGGCACAGAAAGTTTCGTCCTTGCTGAAATAATCACAACAGTTTCATCTGCGTGCTGAGGACGCGTGTGTCAGCCTCACAGAGAGTATGCAAGACTCTGGATGTACAAATGGAAACATGTGAAAGAGCAGAGAAGGTTATTTTGTACATAATGTATTACAAAACTGGCTGTCCTCTCTGGATGATGATATAACCTTCAGATATAACTCTCTCTAATACTGTGGCTCCATCTGAAAGCTCGTGCAGTTGACTTGCTGCCCCGCTGCCCTATCAGGCGATGACTTCAGAGGCTCCAAAGTTGTTTCTGGAAACAGATTTGGATAGGCTTCATAGATATAGCAAAACAAAATTGTATTTAAGTGTGTGTAATACTTACTGCTTATTTTAACAATGAAATCAAATGTTGTTCAAAGGTATCATGAGACAGGAAGTGAATTTAATCTTTGTAATTACCTCAGTAGAAATCAAGTAGAGAAAACTGCACATTTATTGAGATTAAATGTGTCTGCCATCTAGTGGATCTGACTGCACAGTGCATTTAACAATGCTATTCGACACCACGAACTACATTTCCCAGCAGTCTTAGCTGCGCGCTGGCGTAAACGACCCGCCCAGTCGCTGCGCTGGAAGGTGACGTTTGCAAATCTGATGTTTGTGCTTTGTGGCTAATAGATGGGAGCGTCACACTCTCAAACAACAAAATACGGATATAATTCTTATGAATGGTCAATTGTAAAATATTGAAAAGAGGAGGAGGTGCTTCTTTTTCGGATTTACGCTCACTGGCTTCAAACACGCTTTCTGGAGGCCTGTTTGGAGAGGAAATCCCCGGACTGAACTGTGACTCCAGGCCGGTGTGAGAGGACATGACACGGGAGAGAAAGCTGCCTATGTTTCTCCTTTCCTCGCTTGTTTTACCCGTAAAACGAACGACAAGTGCCTAAAACAAATCCCAAAAACTTTTATAAAGTATGGGACTGTCAAAGTGAGATGGAAAATACGTTGAAACAGATCGAGCGGATGAGGTTTATGGAGTATTAGCAGACGGTAGTTGGTGCTGATAAGCAGCTAGAATAGTTCAGGTGAGCCTGGTAACAACACAGAAGTTATTATTATATTATACGAATAAATATATGTTACATTATAAAATCTCTTCTAAAAGCAATAAATCACAAAAAAATGCATTGTCAGTAATGACACATCTACATATTTAGCAAAACGATAATCATTTACTTTGAATAAAGTATTAATATTTTAAATCGTAGTGTTAAGTGTGTATTTTGAAAGAACAAACTGTATGCGTTATTTTTAATAGATTTCAGCAGTTTACCAGAGAAAAATCTTAACTTTTAGAACAAAGTCTCTAGTTATCTCTACGTGAGTGTTGAAATCACCTGTAAGACCAGCTTGAAGAAAACATTGTGTAATTTGCTTCCCACAATCTTGACTAAAGAAACCAACCCAGTGTTACACCATTTTGCTGGAGTTGCTCACAATGTCATTCAACTGTTGCTTATTGATGTCTTAGTGACTGTTTATTTCTCAGGATTGCCACTTCCAGAGTGTTCACACCTGAGGAGACCTCACATCCGTCAGAATGAACCGATACCTTCCTGTGGCCCGGCAGCACTTTCTGAGCGCTCTGGCGAGCACGAGCGTGGTGGTGAAGGCTATCTGTGCCACTGTGATTCTGCTCTACCTGCTGTCCTGGGCTGCCAACACCCCTTACCTGCTTGGTGTCACACCTGGCTTCCTTTTCCCACCAAACTTCTGGATTTGGACACTGCTGACCCATGGAGTCGTGGAGCAGAACATTTTTGGCATGGCAGTGAATGTTGCTACAGTGATGGTTGCGGGGCGACTGTTGGAGCCACTTTGGGGAGCGCTGGAGCTGTTGATCTTCTTCGCCGTGGTGAATGTAGCGGCTGGTCTCCTCTCTGGACTCTCTTACCTTCTGACCTATGCTGCGACCTTTAACCTGCACTACCTGTTTGCTGTGCAGGTGTATGGTGCACCTGCCTTTCTTGGAGGGGTTCTCGTAGCACTGAAGCAGACTGCAGGTGATACCACAGTGCTCAGAGTGCCACAGGTACGCTTAAAAGCTGCGCCAGCGCTGGCTTTGCTGGCGATAGCCGTACTGCGGCTAGCAGGACTGCTGGACACTACGGCACCTCTGGCAGCGTGTGGGTACGGCGCTCTGTCTGCGTGGGTCTATCTGCGCTTCTATCAGAGACACCCCAGGGGACGTGGTGACATGTCGGACCATTTTGCCTTTGCCTCCTTCTTCCCCGAGGCCCTGCAGCCAGCTGTAGGGTTTGTGGCTGGGCTTGTGCATGCCGCTTTGGTGAAGATTAAAGTTTGCCGTAAGATGGTGAAGCGTTATGATGTGGGAGCCCCGTCCTCCATTACTATCAGCCTGCCTGGTACAGACCCCCAGGATGCCGAGAGGAGAAGGTGAGTGTGAAGTTTATCATTGTAACCAATTAAGAAAATGTGTCTTGATTGATTTAATGTGTCTATATTTATTCACACTAATTTTTACTTACTTAGACAATTGGCACTGAAAGCACTTAATGAGCGCCTAAAGCGTGTGGAAGACCAGTCGGCTTGGCCAAGCATGGAGGACGAGGAGGAAGATGATGAAGAAGAGGAGGTGCGGACTGACACTCCTCTCCTCTCAAGCCGTGAGACTTTGTCACCAGCACCCAGCTCCAGTCAAAATCCCACAGGACAACAGGAGTCCAGCATCATAAGTTTTGAAGATGCCCCGACCCGTTCCTAACATACACACAGTCCTTCTTTTGTCCTGCAGAGTTAAATTTACACACACAAATGCCACTGGAGACACTCACGTTATCCCAGTTATGTTTTACACACACAGACAAGAGGAGGAGCCACTAGGAGAACACAGAAAAAACATCTACACTCTTACAGCTGTTCAGAAAACGCTGCACTAGGCTGAAAAATAGCATCTGCAGTGCTCCAGTACTTTGGCTTTGTAAAAACATTCTTTCCCTGTGGCCTCTTGTGTAAGGGTTCTGGGATGTGTCTTTGAATAAATGGTTGATGCGATATAAACTGTTTTTAAATTTTTGTCAGACTCTCAAATTGTTTGGGGTAACTATGTTGCCTCCTTGGTTTTTTTTGTTTTGTTTTGTTTTGACTCAAATTCTTGATGTTGATGGGTTATATGGTTGAATTGCCAAAGGTGAAGAATGTGTATCCAAATTTTGGAACCTTTCAAAAAACGTGTAAAGGTTAAATTAAATATGGCGCACTGATTCCTGCTTTCAATAAAAAATCCTTATGTTGGGACGTGGAGAAGAGACATTAAATACAGACATTTCAAATGGTATTTTTGTTCAGAATAGATTAAAATGAAAAAGCAATACAGAATCTAATTCTGTCATCTGTACTCTTTCTCATCTGTACTTAAATGACTTGTCTATATGTGTTGGCTTTAACAAGAGTATTGCACTCTAATTATGAGCTTGCAAAATGGACGTCTTTTTATAAAACACGTATTGTCTACACTGTGTTGAGATAAGAATGCAAATTCTGATATTAAATCAGCATTTAGTTTTAGATAAACTGCTGCGTTTGGTTGCGTATGAGTGCTGGATTTTCCACTAATGTTACCCTTATATCTTTGGGATTTTAGCAGTTGTTGATCTGTTTTCTGGATTGTAGGTGTCAACCTTGATGTTTCTCTCTCCCTCTCATTTTCTGATTCAGGTTTCAGCCTAATTTTTGATCTCCTTCCATCTGTAATAAAGACTGAGTGAAGAGCACACCTGTCCCGGAGGCCCTTATTATTTATTCATGTTAATCATTATTAGTATTTATTAGAAAGAGGAGAGCACACATGTATATGTACATACAGCCTTTTAGTACTAAAGCAATATCAGTATGCAGTATTGACTGCAGTTCTAAGCCAGCTGCCTGCTCTTTCTTTTTGTGCAATGCATGCATATATTTATTTTATAAATGGAACAAATAGGATAAATAAAATAAATAGGAAACCGAATCCTGTGGTATGCAAAGGTAGAAACCACATTCAAAACTTAAATTGCAGCACTGCAAATAAAAGTAGAATTATTGCATGTTATAATAGTCACTCATTACTTTAAAAACTGGAAGGAACCACAACATAATCTTTATATCCTGAACATGAACTACAGATGAAAACCAATCAAATTCATTATGAAAAGGTTGATCACAGACTATCAGTCTTTAACTGAACACCAGGGTGACCCTGGTGGGTCAAAACCTTAGATAATGAATGTTAACGGGACTAAAGTGGATTGATGGTAGAGCATAGAAGTGTAATGTGACTCTATAACCGATAGATGGAGCAGCAAACATGCAACATTGTGATTGAGTCACACCGGCTCATGCAACCAGAGAAACTTATTCGCTTCTTGGTCGATTCTTAAACTTTAAGACAAAACGCTTGTTACGGAGTATCTTTCACAGAATAAATTGTGATTGTTTAGATTACAACTTCCTTATCCACATAAACTGTATTCGTCTGTGGGCTTAATTGTGTTTAGGGCTGTAGTTTTAGGCTGAAAAAGTTTCCCCTGAATAACTATGATACATTTTTGCCCCATGACTGTTACATATAATTTTTTATATTTAACTTCTTGACACAAACTGCTTTGTTTATTCTCTCCGTCTCTTTATAATGATTCATTCATCTACCGCCAAATAAACCGTTTTAAACGTGATCGCGCAGGCGTGGCTCAAGCTCGTTCTCGTCATCCCTTCCCCCTACTGAATGCCCGCGCAGTGCGCGCACTCGACAACGGTTTATTGTATCGGATAGAAGTGACGAAGCTCTAGCGTTGGGATACGACAAACAACGGCTAACCACCCAAACAGCAAGTAAGACCACTTTATCTTTACGTCTCCGTCATTAATAATGTGATATAAACTTTATGGCACGAATACATCGCGAAATTTTTGTTTAAAAAGTACTTTTTTGTAATGGTGGTGTAGTTAAGAGCTCACCAAGTGACCGCTCGCCGCTTCCGCAAGTAAGCGCCGGTGGCCGGGAGCAAAAGCCCAGCTCTGTCTCTGAATTATTTTACCCGTTTAAAGGCTTTTTTAGCGTTCAGACATAGAAATGTGCCTTAAGATGCGTAAACAAAGCGGTAAACTTTACGGGCCAGTGTTTTAATGGTGGATTTCGGTATTGCCGGTAGTCAGATATGTGACAAAAGCGATTTGTCTTTGTGTTGATTTAACGCGAATAGCTGGACCTCGATGCAGACACGCGCACAATCTCAGATTTAATATAACGGTGGCATTATTTAGTTTATTTATATTCTTATATATGTCCAATGTTATGACAATAATAATATGACGATGTTTCTTTAGTGTAGTGTCATTAAAAGCACATATAGCAAAGTTTTATGATTAATAGTCAAAGTTATGGACGTTTATTGACCTCATAACGTTTGATTATCGAGTTGTACATTCCTGGTTATTGACTGATGGGTCATTAAACCATCTCTGGTTTTAGTATTATTTGGATGTTTTATTTTCTAGTACAAAGAATTGACGTTTTTAGTTCAGTTTAAAAAATGCTGTGTGCTCATGTAGTTTATGTAATCTTACAGAAAATATTCGGGTGTGTTGAGGAGATAAGTTTTATCTAACATATGAACCTCTATAGACGTTTTTTAAAGGCACACAACAGAATAAGATGGTCAGACTGAATTACCTATGTTTAATTTTTTCAAATACTTGCAAAACATAAATCATAAATCTCAGAGATCATTAGACTGTTTCTAATAACTACAGTCTTATAATACCACATGATGTTGTAAATCTCTCAATTAACCAAGTCCTGTTCAAAGTAATCTGTGTTTTGAATGCATCACAAACCTAAATGTTATCATGTAGATGTTTCCACTAGATGTGATGTCATTTGTTCTCTCAGTGAAGTCAGGGTTTCTCCGAAGGGACCAAAAATTTTGATCAAGATAAAGGGTGGGATTTTTTTTATGATCCAAGTTCCTTTAAAATGTCATGTGGCCAGATAATCTATTGGTGCTTAAATAAAGACTTACATAAGTAGTTTAGTAATATCCGTTTGCAGAGGCCATAGGCAATTTCAGAAACATCTTTACTGCCTCTGGTCCAGGCCCTTATTCAAAGATATCTATGGCAATTTAATAGCAAAGACTGATAGCTGACTACCTATGACAGCTCTTTAGCAGACTGTCTCATTTTAAGTAGTTGAGAATGTGTTAAAGTTACGAGGTAAATCTTCAATCAACATGTATGTTTTAATATGGTGGGTGATTTGGGATGTAGGTTCAACAGCTGAACTTTTCTGGTACGGCTTTGCCTCTCTTTTCGATAGACTTTGATCTTCAGTTTGCTGCTGTGTGTGTGTCTGTGTTTGTGTGCACGCTAGTGTTTAATCTACTGTCCATCTGAACGGCTCTCATCGCCACGGGCCTGTTCATCAATAATGTGCAGTCTGTTCTGAAGTTGCCAGCTTTATCTAGCCACTGGGGTTCAGCTTGCACTTCAAAAGACATCTGGCCCAGTTAACAGGCACTTCTAGATCTGCCTCTATTTAAACGCCTGTTTTGGATCAGAAAAAGATCTGGCACATTATGCTGATATGATGGGATGGGTTGGTTATGGTGAGGTTATATTGTACCAGCTCTGGTAAAGGTTTGTCAGATGTCACTGTTGGTTGTGATGAGTCAACTAAAGACTCTGAAGTCTCTGTGTGCTTTTGATTACTAGGATTTAGGGTGTTTGAGGATGTTGTATTGGTAAAGAACTGCGGTAGGTGGGTCAACTGCTTGAATTGCGGTAGTAGATTTGACTCACTGGTCATGTTAGAGTTCATACCTTGCAGGAAATGACACTGACAAATGGAACATGTTCCATCACTGTGTGGTAACCATAGCGACTAACTCGGTCGCTGATGTTAAGATGAATGTGAGGGTAACACTGCAGAGTGTTTAACCACATATGTGTGTTTCTTTGTAGGCATGGCAGCAATTCGCAAAAAGCTGGTGATTGTAGGAGATGGAGCGTGTGGTAAAACCTGTTTGCTTATCGTGTTCAGTAAAGACCAGTTTCCAGAGGTCTACGTTCCCACTGTGTTTGAGAACTATGTTGCAGACATCGAGGTTGATAGCAAACAGGTAAGCAAATCACAGAAAACACTCAAACACTTGTTACCATTTCATGTTTAGGCCATTTTTGTAATTATCTGTTATAGATATTTGCAAGTCACATTGCTTCAAGGAAATATTTAAGGTCAATGTGGCTGTATGATTAAATAAAGAATTTGGCACAAAGTGTAATTAATGATTGGTTATTTAAATACAGCCATATTACAGTTTTTTTTTATATAATTTTCCTTTTTTTAGCTTTAACACCCCTTTGTTTTCCTTTAAACCAGATCACAGATTTATATTGAATCATGGAGCGTGTGTTTTGGGTCATTTTGAATGTATATTTGAGCTCAATGTATCCTTGTTTATATGAAAGGTTGAACTCGCTCTGTGGGATACCGCAGGACAGGAGGACTATGATAGGCTCCGCCCTCTTTCGTACCCAGACACTGATGTAATCCTTATGTGTTTCTCTATTGACAGTCCTGACAGTTTAGGTAAGAATATGTTTTACTAGCTTCAGTATGTTATTGTAGAGAGTGTGCACACACACATCTAACGAAACTGACCTCCAGTCAGTGTTAAAACCTTCTGACCTTTGATCTCTAATCTTTGTATAGAGAATATTCCAGAGAAATGGACACCCGAGGTTAAACACTTTTGTCCCAATGTTCCCATCATCCTTGTTGGCAACAAAAAAGACCTGCGGAACGATGAACACACACGCAGGGAGCTGACCAAGATGAAGCAGGTAAAATATACATACACACACACAGTGCTGTTGCTCTCAGATGGAAGTTCAAAAATTAGGATGTCAAAGCTATTTGTTAACATAGATTCATTGATAGTAATAAAGATGTTTAGCTATTTGATTAACAAATATTGTTTAATCTTTTTGAACAAGTTCTATTTAATCAGTTATTTCCATCAATAAAATCATAGTATAAAATGTATGTTTAGGCATAAATTAACATTTGCCCTGCACTTTGATTATGATCCAGCATATACTGACAGATAAACACTGTTTTGCTTGTTAAATTTACAGACTTATTTTTTTATCTTTTTGATTGTCCAATAGGAGCCTGTTAAGGCAGAGGAAGGGAGGGACATGGCCAATCGGATTGGTGCATTCGGCTATATGGAGTGCTCAGCTAAAACAAAAGAAGGAGTTCGGGAGGTGTTTGAAATGGCCACCAGAGCGGCGCTGCAGGCACGCAGGGGAAAGAAGAACAGCAAATGTCTTCTGCTGTGAATACTCCGCATTGGACTTTAGCCTGTACTGGGCTCCAAAAGGGTGTGTGTGAGGGGCGCACTCCTATTTACTCAGTCATACATCCCCCTCACATTCGCCAAATGCTTCGAAACTCCAAGAAAATGAAACTCCAAGAAAAGCTTTGTTTGTGTTTATTCCTTTTGTTCTTATATTTTGAGTCATGGAGATGTTTATCAGTATTTAAAAGAACTTGGAGAAACGGGACCTTTTTGATGCTTTTCGTGGTATCCTTAGGCTTACCCATCTGCCAAATGCTGTAATATGAGGGCTGATTGGAAAGTTGTTACCCTGTAAGATGTCAGTCAATATTTCAGCCCATCCCTGATATGCTGGGTTTTTCTGCAACGTGAAACTGGGCTGACTTGTTGTTTCAGTATGTATAAATCATTTTAAGGTTTTCTTTTAGTTTGAGGCAAGATTGGGATTTTGGAACAAAAGTATAAACAAGCAAAAAAGGGCATGGGGTGGGGGAAGTTTATGTATACATACCTGTACATATGAACGTGTGTATTTTGAATTGTGTGTGTTCACGCACAATCAGGACTGGAAATTGTATTTGTAAACTAGACTTGGTCAACTTGTGTAATAAAATATGTTCTATACAGAGCAACCCGTGTGTGTGTCTAATATCTAGACCTTCAGAAACCATTTATTGATGCCAAAAAAACAAGCAGCTTTTCCAACATCAATGTTTTCAACATACTGCACTAACCATATTAATGTGATTATGATAAATGTTATATTTTCTGTAGGCATGTTCTACATTACAATAAGCAAAAATTAGATATATTGCACAATAAGCAGTAAACTGTATACTAGCATGTTTTTGTCTCCTTGCAAACCTCTAATAATTTTAAACTGAATTCAGTATCTGATGTGGCTGTTGCACCATTTGCATATTTCAGATATAAATTATAATCCCAATTTATACACACAAAAGTAAATTGGTAACATCAGATTTCATGGCATGTAGCTTCAGAAGGACAAGACACTTGGGAAATGACAGGACAATAACTACACAGTAACAGGGTGGAAAAAGGAAGAGTAATAGAGTTGGAAAGGCTGAGTTGGTCTTTTTTTTAGTGTCAGAGAACAGTGTGTTCTGTTTTTAGACCGTTCCTGCACTCATCCAGAACGGTGACTAAGACTCCGCACAAAAAATGAATATAAAGAGACGCTCATATTTAAAACTTTGGTGAAGAGGTACTTGGGAGTTTGACTTGCCTGTGGTTACTGCATAATCAGAATTGCTTTAAGATTAATATCCCTTAACTATCTACCAGCGCTTTATGACAAGCAACGTATAATTCTCGGATATTATGCAATGAACTAATTCTGCTTGAAACACAGGCTGCTTTCATCTGACTGCAGAAACAACATGACTAGCTGAGGAAGGAAGGAAACGGTCATACAGCCCCCACCCCCAGCGGGCTACACCCAGACCCGATCCGTCTGAAAAGGCGAATGCTTTGCCATTTCTCTTATTCTTGTGAAGGGCCTCGCCGTGACGCGGATCGAGAGAGGTGGGCCGCCGCCCTTTCTTTCTCGGCCGCCCCTGTAAGTCTTGCGCTCTCGGGGAAAGTTTCAACCCTTCCCCGCTACTGCTGCGTAAGTGCTGCAAACCAGCTGAAACGCCGAGGTTTATATATGCGCCTATTTTTAGCCCCGGCGCGTGAAGCTATTTTTAACCAATATGAGCTCATCGCTTCCTTTCTTGTCCAATCAGAAAACAGAGGTGTGCACGTGTGTGGGCGGGGAGCGCGGAGAGAGAGAACGAATAAGAGAGAGATGAACGCACGGGCAGATGACAGCAGCACGGGAGCGCGCAATGCTCAAAACCTTTATTGTCGTGAATTTATAGCGCTATGATAAATATTATTAAAGGCATTTGAAGACAAAAGCTCTTAGAAATCGAGAAATCATGCGTTCAGTCACATTGTAAAAAAGTCCCTTAACGTGGTACGACACATGGGCCAATTTGTTCAGTTTATTAAGCACACCGGACTGAAAAACCCTACCCGTCACATTAGTAGTTATGCAAAACATATGTTTTCTGTTCTCTGTACTGGAAAAAACAACTTAACATAAAACGGTCTCTTATTATGTGTTATTCAAAGGGCACCAAGCCATACATTATGAGTTATTCCTGGACGTGACCCGTCCACTTTTCTGAGAAACGCAACGGAACAATAATTCATCATTATTGGGATGCAAAACTTTCCTTTTTTATACAGTGTTCAGCCAAAAAAATCCCTGTCCTGAATGAACAAGCGTTTAAACGTTTTCAGCACACAAACATGATTAATACAACATCGTCCCCTGGTGGTGAACATTCAAAATGATATTTTAAAACTATAATCGGGTCTAATTGTAATTGTATTTAACATTACTATGGCTCG
>JBAJNP010004094.1:0-35319 GCA_036877545.1 Yasuhikotakia modesta | reverse complement strand
GTTTATTTAAAATCCCATCTAATAATTTTGGGTTGTAACATTCCCAAGTAACAATAAATACTAAAAACATTACTTTAAATGTTCTAGAAATGTTCAAAACATCCAGTTTTTTCAATATATTCTGTAACATTTAAAAGAAAAGCCCCACTATGTAATGTCACGCCATGCCTCTCCTCGCCAGCAGAGGGACACCTTACCAGAACACTGACTGTTTGCTTCCTCTGCTTCTCTGCTCATTTCCTGTTTGTGGGCTATATAAACTCACCTCTGTTGAGCTTATTGCAAAGTGTTGCCAGTCTGATCTGAGATCTGTCTTACTGAATGTTACTATTCTGATTGTTTGCCATGTGTCTGATTTTGCCTGATTATTTCTGAATTTCCCTTTTGTCTTGTTTCCTGGTTTTGCCTTTTGTATTTTGATCATGTGCCTGTTTTCACAGTCTTTGCCTGTCAATTTAGATTTGTTTGCATTAAACTTTCTAATGTGAATTCAGCCAATGCTTCAGTGTCACTTACATTACACACCAACAAAAATAAGGTTTTTGATACATTTCATATAAAGTTAAAAACGTTTAACTAATGTTACTAAAACTCTTAAAAAACGTTGGGGTAACATGAATGATTTAGCAGTTTTGCATGGTACAGCATAATGTAAACTATTTTATGTGCTGTAATACTCTAAAGGATGCGTCTCATTTCACACAACTCTGCACTATGCTGTACCAGTCTGCATTCTACATAGTGACATATTCATTTCAGGCCGTGAGCCACTTTCACCCTGCTAAACTCACATATTTTCTTAGTGTTTGTCCCTAAGCTGAAAACTCTTAAATTTGGAATGGAATTGAATCAGGCCCAGTTTGTGAATGCAATCGCATTTAATGACATGCTTCAAAAAGACCATAAACAATCATAATCTGTCTCTCTCAACGTCGACACGTTGCACACCTGACCGCGTCTGCGCCAACATCAGCCAAATGTGTCACACATACTTTGAAATCCACTTTGTTCCATCACAATTCACACAAGTTCTCCAACGTCGCTCCTATTCCAGACCCGATCGTTCAACCACTCCCAACTTCACTTCTACATTTCCATTTAAAAATGCAAGTGTCCAGTGGAGCGAGAGATAACGCATCAATCATAGGCTGGCTGGGAATAAACCTCCCCTTTCACCTGCCAGCCAATGGAATGACAGCTTGCGATCACTCCGTGTCTCCAGAGAGTCTGCCTCAGCAAACCCTTCACGCAGAGCGAACCGCCCACAGGGTGACAAATCTTGCATTCTCTGAGCCCCGTAGAGTCTGTCTGGCGTACTTCCTGTAGCAAAACACTCAAGCTTTGTATCTCAAAAGGGATTGATGCTTGTAGGGCTAAGAACCTATGTGCCAACAGAAAAATGATTTGCTGCTTAGCCAGCTAACAATTTTAGGTTGTAAGAAGGTTCTGTAACATCCTCATTAGGGAACGAAAATGTAGTTCTTTTAGAAGAATAACAGTTATACTGTGTAATATATATAATATAAATACGTTCTACTAGCAATACTGCAAAAATGTTTTTGATAATTTGAGCCAACATTCTGAGAACGTTCCCTATTAGCTGGGTATGTGCTGGAATTTGGCTAAGCTCATACTGTGAGCTCATCTACAGTAGGGTTCAGAAATCTGAGAGCGTTAGTGTAAATATTTTTTTACACAAAACCTTTTTCATAGATAATCTACAACAAGTCACATTTATTTATATTTACATGAAATTAAAGTGTTTATGTTTGCTATGCTCTTTTTGCTAATAATAGCATACACCTAACTAAACCTGATAAAGCTATTTCAGCTAAACAAAAAGTTGCAGTTTTTTATCGTGTACTTTATGAAAGCGGAAAAATCTGACCTTCACACAACATAGTAACATGATCAATGTCACCAGCCGACCCGAAAATGAAACACAATTTAAAATACTTTAATTTCACACCATAACATTACATTAAGTTTCCCCAAAACCTAAAACTTAGCTTATTTCCAAGTTTAAATTAGATTTTCAAAATGGTCTCAGATGTTTGGAACCCGCTATATTTACAACTAAAGAAGTGCTTATAAATATTAATATTGAAAAGTATAAAAGCATGCATTAACATAATGCATTTGCAATGTCAATGCATTCAATGCATTCGATGCATTTATATTTCCTGCATGCTGCTTGAAGTTAAATGTTCTACAGTGCTAAAAGTTATCAAGGGTTCGACACCTACTGTAAAAATGACTGAATCTGTTATGAAATCAATATTCAGAATGAAACAAGTGGTGAGCTATCACACCATAGATCATAATTGCTTGTTTTTTGGAGCTCTCAGAACCCTTTTTGACTTTGCCTTAGAGTTGTTGAGAACCACATAACTGTCTACATATTAATGCTATATTTGCATAACTTAAGAAATCAGCTTTACATCTTATTCAACGAAGACCAATAATCACAGACTCACACAAACACTGGAGTCCTCCGTTTTTAACCACACTTTGACATTTACTTTTGATAATGCGATCACAAGAGTAATGCTTTCATATCGCCTTTCTTCTCGCCCTCTTGCCCTGTTCCGGTTGCAAAATTAAAATGGCTGATTTACATTAATGGTCCTTACAATTTTAGCAAGCGGCGTGCTGGGCACTCTGTGGGGTTGGCCTGCATGAAAAATCTCTTTATTAAGTTGTCACAATTTTAGCTGGAAAAATTATGTCTGAATGAAGACATAAATAAAGGCGAAAACCTTGGATTTATCAGATAATTAATGCGTTCGGTGCCACACGCTGTGCATGAAAGCTCAGGGGGGTTAGTTCTCTCTGAGGACGGATTATACACCTCGCTTCAGAGATTTTACTGTGTAAAACACAGGCGTATTGACAGCATGATGTAGTCAAATGATTTTCATTTTCCTTTAATAATGTTCCAGTTTCATATATAGGAACTGGAGACACTGGGCTAAACCAATACAACACAGAGCTGTTAGTATCACCATCATGGGTTCAATTACCAGAAAACACACATTGGTTTTAATACCATCTGCCATCCTCTGTCTATTCCCTCAGCTAACAATTGTAGGTTGCAAGAACATTTCCCTAACATTTCCATTAAGTAACAAAACGTTTCTAGAAAGCATTCGTTGCATTAACCTTATTGCTTGGTTGTTAGAACGTTATTTAAATGCTTATAATTCTGTTAAACATTTGTAAATGTTCCACTGAGTACTTAAACATAACATATATTCATATATATAATTTATGATATATATCCAAACTGTAAATATATATATATATACACTAACTAGTTACTTCAGGAGAATGTTGCCTGTTAGCTGGGCTTCCAGTGAGCTGTAAATTGTGTCTTGGACCAAAATAAACTTGGGCAGATATTTCCATCAGAGAAATCTCTGCTGAAGTAATGAGGCGGGCAGAAAGGGATCTGCCTGTAGCATTCGCAGAGAGTCGAGGTAGCCGAGCGCTAGCAGAGAATCGTGCCCCTAGTCTACTCACAGACTTTATGCTCGGTGCTGAGTAGAATGTGGATTAGTTTAAAGATGTATGTTTTCGTTTTTTCAGTCTTTGATGTTGAGGTTAGTTTCCCTGGCTCTTGTTGACGAACGAAGCTGCAACTGTGTGTCTTTGCAATGCATTGTGGGAACTCATCAGTGATGGTAAGGGAGCTGGAGGAGATAAAATGGAGGGTGCTCATTCATTTTTCTAATGGGAAATCCGGGGTCTAAAACTAATTGCTCATTCCAATAACTGGAAACGGCTCACTAAACTCAGCCGACATAAACGGTGAACTTCGGGTCCATCCTTTCCATCGCTCTCTCCCGACTAAAAGCATTCATGTTCTGCAGCTTATAATAAGCATGCAATACCGGCTAACCTTTTTCCTTGCTTCATGTAAACTCAATTTACTTTCCTGCACATACGGATGGTTTCGTTTGAACTCCTGGTTGATTCTGAATCATAAATTTCACAGAACCATTACAAGCCTGACATTTTGACGAGTTTAACATAATCCTCACGAGGATATGGAACGTCTGAAATGAAGACGTCGGAGGGGCTGCAGCACTTTCTGTGAGTTTCAGACTTAGTAGACGACTCTCACGGTTTGGCTACACTGCAGATCATACTAAGTGGTAGAAATGTGTACTACCAAGGGTAACATTAGATAATCCAGACACAGGCAAAGCCATATCCCAACTAACAGGGAAAGTTCTCGGAATATTGGATAACGTTCCATAAAATTTCTCTCAAAGTTATCAAAAATGTTTGTGCAGTAACGTTAATAGAACATTTTTTAACATTATGTATCATATATCAAAAAAATGTGAATAACTGTTAGTGAAACATTTTAAAAAATAGTAAACATTTTTAAACCATGTTTTTATAACCAAGCAATAGGATTAATACAATCTCTAAAACTGCATGTTTAAATGTTGCCAGAACATTCAGAACAACATTCTAACATTGTGGACCTTACTGGTGTTTTGTGAACTTACTGGTTGTAATGCTTACAACCTAAAATTGTTAGCTGGGATAATGGTCACTGGCCACCTTTAGTAGAACAATGGCTGGTCCACCTAGTCAAAACAACTGTATTAATAAAAAAATAAAAGATTTAATTAGAATCAATCTCAAATATGGTATTGATAACATACAAGGTGGCAGAAAAAGTTGAAACTGTACAGTTATTATATAAATTTTTGCCAAGAAACCTTATCTTTAACTCACATATGCAAATATACCTCAGAGACCCAGCCAATCAGAACGCAGAGCGTGCTGCTTCCTGTTTGTAGCCTTTTAAATCATCAATTTAAAAAGTCAGCTTTCATATTAAACTCCTATTGGCAGCGTTGATACCGATCAAAACTGTGCAGTTAGTTCCATTCATCGCATGTATAAACATTAGCATTTTTTCCTGTTATTCATTCTGCATTGATTCTATGGATGGAGCGAGTTTGTGAAACTCCACTCCAGGCGCAGTCAAATTCCATGTTTACTCTCAGTACATAATCAGAATTTTGTTTGGCGTACGGCGTGAATAGCTGGTCTGATTGAAGACAGGTACGGCAGGTTCAACCGCGTCTCATTGGCTCTCTTTAAATTGTCATAATCATCTGTAAAATTCTTTGAGTGGCCTAAATGACAAGGCAATATGCAACAGCTACGAACATGAGGTTAGGGTAATATGAAAATTGTCAGCTAAAATTGGCTTCGCACAATTACAGCACAGCAAACAGCCACTAAACCCTGCCTGCAGTAAATTTGAGCAAACAAGCGCAGACTCCTAAGTAAGACGCAGGTTGCACAGGATAATCTTCTGCTAACAATACCGCTTTGCACACCTTTAAATACAGTATTTTAAGTCTGGCTGCTTTCGTGTTGCGCTAAGGGTACAACGTTGCGCTTGCAACACCAACGTCCTGGGTTCGAATCTCAGGGAAACCACATATAAGTCTACAACCTGAATGCATGATAATTCACTCTGGATGAAAGTCTCTAACAAATGCATGAATGTAGAAACTGGAAAAAAAAAAAAAAAAATCACACAAAATACTGAAGATAAAACTCAAACAGAGCATGACTTATAGAACTCAAGTCGTGGTGTGACTCAGCTCCCTGAGATTATACAATATAACTCAGAAGTCACGTGAACATTGAACCGCTCTGGCAATCTAGACATATTATCCAAACTGTAGCAGATCAAAAGAAGAGATTCTGAAACAAATACATACTGTGTCAGTTATCAGCACAGAAGATGTGTCAGAACTTTTCTCTCCTGGGCGTTTGTCATCTTGGTCTTTTTACAGAGAGAAATAAACTTTTCTCAAACACAGTTTGGAGTGATAAAACAAACTTGCTGGTGATAAGAGTGACAGTGGTAAAAGGAATTTATACTGCTGACAGACTAGACTGTAGCTATATACAGTAGGTACACTTGCTTCTCACTGTAGCTTTGTTAGGCCCTAAGGAAATACAGAACTCTTATTTAATGATGTTACACAAACACCACGTTATCTTTCAATACGCTACAGCGAATTAAAACGGACAAGCCACTTGAGTTTTAAAGCGGTGCTTAATTCAAGGTTATGGCAATACATTAAAATGCAATTGTTTGCCAAACCCTCCATTGAATTTTTGTTGTTGCTCTTTGCTATTTTTACAAAATAAAGAAACCGACTTAATCACGCTTAAAAATATCAGAACTGCAGTTATCAAGCAAAGGAACGAAACGGCGGAGAAGAAACAGTGTCTGACCCTTTTGTCCCTAATAAAATCCTGCTTCGCTTCTCTTTCATCTCGGTGCAATTTGGTTTCTGTCACTCAGCAGAAACGCTCAGAGCTTTAAGGCTACAGACGGGTTGTAACAGCAGCAAAAGTAGGACAATGTCTTAGCAATTTTTAAATCACTTATCCTTCTTCATTCTGTTGCCATTTTTTGTGCTGCAATATTTTGCTTATTTTTTAAAGCCTTTATTCGTATTGTTATTAGCTTGTCAAACCAAATTAAAGCAATTGCTATAAGATCTACTATATAACAAACTGGACATACGTGAACATTTAAGGTTTACTGCAATTTGTAGTAGGCAAGCTATTGTCATGGCAACGGTGAGTTATCTTAAATTATGCTTCAGAAATGCCTAGACATTGTTAGCTATGATAAATATTGATAACACTTATTATATGATTAGTTATATTAAAATTTATATCAAGTTGAAAACAAAACTTAGTTGAAATGTCAAATATAAAAAGTAATACAGGTATGAAAAGAAAACACTGTTACTGTATAAAGGAATCAAATAAAGCCCACATAACATATCTAACTTTATTTCTATGATTTTAATATACAAGTTTAATAATAACCATGTTTAATATAGAGGATAATTTAATTCAGTCACCGACCGGTAACCAATTTATAGTGCGAGAAGCAGGAATCTGATTAATCCATTATTTTGAATAAATCAGAGGCTGAACTCAACAGCAGTGCACAAACTAAAACTCAACACTTCTTTCTTCTTTCTTAGTCTGGTCTGTCTTCCATCATTGTGTCTGTCCTGGACCTTTGCCATCATCTGTCCATCTCTCTGTCACTTCCATTGCACACTCATTTTCTCTCTCTGGTTCTGTTGAACTGATTCTTCAGTGCCGAGCAGCACCTGAGCCCATATCAACGCTAAATCCTCCTAACACAGCAGGTCCATGGAGACCCACATCCCATCTGAAAAACATAATGGCTGTTTCACCTGAACCAATTCTTAATTGGTTGAGAAATCAGGTTAAATAGAATTTCATTATCAAATACAAAATCTTGCTAATGCTAACTGCTGTAAGGCTGGGCTTAGCAAATACTATGTGGTCAAAGCTCCACCCTCAAAATGACATCATACAGCTTACCCAGCTAACCATTTTAGATTGTGAGAATGTAACATTCTGTAACGTTACCATCAAGTAACAAAAACGTTTCCCTAACTATTCAATCTCCGAGTCCATCAATGAGACAAAGCTATGAGGTCACCAAGTTTACATCTTAATCTGTGAGTTCAGATAGTGTGACTTTCTGGTTTCACGTTTCTTTACGTAGCTGGTGTTAGCGGGAACATCAGCAATTTTCACTGCATGATGGAAATTAAACTAGGAGTGTGTATCAGATCTCAGTGTCTGTCTCTTTCATAGCAGCTGTGTTAAGCCACGTACCGCTTTAATTAATAAAAAGAGCTCAAGGGCAACACTCTCATGTAATGTGAATATATAAGACAACCACTTCAAATTTTAACATGTTGTGATCGCTGCAGAAAGACCAGAGACCCCAAGGCACTTAAAGTTGCATGAGAGTGAAAAACGCTGGAGCTCAGTTTTGAGCTTGAGGCGTGAGAAAAACAAACATGTCAAACGTGGGAATTGTTGATGATGTCTGTGAGATGGGAGAAACTGATTGATGTAAACGGAAACCCGAAGCGACTTTCTCAGCTAAACCGCTTCTGCCGCTGTCTGAAACAGACTTTACAGTCGTGAATCTAACACAGGTGTCACATGCACGCATGTTGAAAATAACATTCCAAAAACATTCCAGTTTGGCTACAAAGCTCCCTTCAGGGATATTAATAATTCAACAAAGACGGTCTTAAATCCACACAATAAACTTTACGGTGAAAAGATATATTCCAGCTTATGTTGTTCTGTTGTGTAATGCTGTTGTTGTGTTGGATGGGATTTCTTCAACTTTACTTACAAAAGTCAAAATAAAGTCAACAAGTAGTTACAGTTTTCCTTACTGTATTTCAGTGCGAAACCGCCTCCTTAACCAACTCTTTGCGCTGAAATATGCCGTGCTATACAAATTATATCATTGACAGTCATACAAAACGCCTCCTTTTGTACGTTTTGTAAATATGAATTGCATCTTATTCAGAGTTACTGTATCTGCAATTAACGATGTAGGAAAATACGTTCCACAAAATTAATTACATATCACACATAACCATCAGTTTGTACTCTGCACAGCCATTAAAAACACTTAGTAATTAAATGTAAATAGTTGATCGCTTAGGAACGTCCGTACATAAATCCAAGCTAAAGGTTGACTGCTCTCTATAGCTGCACTGAGAATTCACATAACACAAAGGATTATGGGAATGGTTTGATGTCCCCTGCTGACTTAGAGTTTATGAAGACTCTTTATATCCCCCTCGAGGTGCCGGCATCCATCAGAGGCCACGTGTGGAGCCCCACAGGGTCCATGATTGAGCTCTCCGTGACTCGGGACAGACAGAGTGCAGAGGGTGTTTTGTCCCAGAACACCTCACAGGCAGGCAGGGCACAGGTTAATGAAAAACACCAGCCTGGTCCCCACAGAGCAGCTGACAGGTTGAGCGATGCTGAGGTTGAGGACTATAGAACTATAGGGCCACTGAATGTTTATAGAATGTTTACATTCCATTCCTAAGCTATATACATATAAGTTACATATAGGTTACATATAAGTTGCATATAGGTATAGAATGATATAAGGGTTAGTAAATAAAGGAAAATTTTTCTTTTTTTTGGGTGAACTCTCTGTCTAATTGAGACGTTCACTTTGTAGGGAATAGTAAATGATATGTTATGCGTTTCTGTGTCCACACACACTTAATTTAAACACACAAGCAAAATGCTTTAAATGATTTTCACAGCTACATCTGCACATCATTACCATAGCAACCAATCGGCTACCCCAGATATTGTCTCCACTGAACAAACACATCAGACTTCATCATATGTGAAATGACAACGTGAAGTCAATCCCAAAACCGGCTTTAAAAGCAAATCAGATTTATGCGTAGTGTGAACAAAGCTTTAGAATAAGACGTGAACTCACAAAGACACTTTATCCAAGTGCAGAAACATCCTACAGACGCCCACTGACAAGGATGCTTTCATAACACAGAAATTGAAATAAATCTTCCATCAAAGTGTGTGGAAATGAACAGTCACAGAGAGAAAAAAAGACAGAGCGAGAGAAAGTTCCCTCTCAGAAACGGGCAGATGTAATTGTTATTCAAAACAGCCAGTGTTAGAGGCGGGCGAGCTCATACTGGGTGAGCGGATTGCTTGTTCTCCCTGAAGGAAGAGAGCGATGTTGGTCTTCCAGAATATTTCTGAATCAAAGTCACTTATTACCCACACACAATTATCCTGCTCTTTGCATCTTTTCAGGGTCTTATCGACCAAATCTCATTTGCAGAGATAACAGTTTTTTCTCCTTTCATCTTGTATGACTGAGAATAGTTTTATTTCCTTCTGCGGGAAAGTGAAAATGTTTGGCCAAAGTGATATTATAAAATATATGATGAGAAGAGAGACTTTGAGACTTTTTTTCCTCAGTATGCCAGGACTGGATTTTTGATAAGACATCAACTGAAACTGATGTTGTAGAATTTTCCCAGATGTGTTTGTTTAGCGTTGAGGGATGTTATACTTATAAAAGTACAGCTTGAAAACTCATGTTGCTCATTTTAAAAGTAACAAATTTAAAAATACATCTTTATGGAGATTTTTACACTTTTAATTTACAGATTAACTTCAGAGCAAAGTACTTAGATGAAGTTTTTTAGACAACTAATACAACTGGATTCCGCTAAAATGCTACGAATCACTTTGTTTGCCAGCATTCGTTTGACAACCAAATGTTTTACATACTTTCTAAAACTACAATACCCATCATCCCCACACATACTGTACTACAACTCCTACAATGCACAACGTAAATATACTCTTCATAGGACAGACAGAGGAAATCAATCATATGTCAGTAAACAATTAAATACATCCAAGCTAACAAGGGAACATTCTCAGAACGTTGACTAAAAGTGATCAAAAACAAAAATCGTATTTCTAATGTTTCATATCACATACCAAAAACATTATTCTTAAGAGGTTAGTAGAATGTTTTTAAAATGTTACAGAATTAAATCCAAAACAATGCTCAAAACGTTATTAACTGTAACATTTCTAAAACATTTAACACAGTTATTTATGTTTTTGTTACTTAAAGTAACATGTACAAAACATTTACACACCCTAAATTGTTAGCTGGGACAATATGCTGCAAGTTTTCCATGTAACATTATTTGCAATGAAAGAATATCGTGAGCTAGCATGCTTTGCTTGCTATCCTCAACAGTGTTTGTCTCTGTTTGCTGTTTTCACCTCTTGCCTTCTTTAAAGTCATTTGTATTTTCACTTTCACTTTTGCTAAAGCACAGTTTTATTGCCCAAGGTGATGTGAAGGATCTGATCACCCCAGCAGTCACAAAGAGTCTCGTAAGAAACAAATCAATCACCAATCAGCTCTTAAGCTGTTGATGCCCAATTTTTCTGTACCTGTTTAATGATCAATCTAACTGGCTCCCTATTGGTCAATACAAATTGGGAGCGATGAACACTCCCCAGTCCCAGAAGAGGAAGACTTATAAACACTGAAATGATCACAGAGAGATTAATTGTACAACTGGACACCGGTTCAGCTCAGCTTAATTTCCTTTTAATTATTCAGTTTGGCCTCTGAGATCTTCCGTTCATGTATCAATGTCTAATGTATCGAGCTGCAAAATATCCCAGGACATTCAAAGTGAATTTTAAAAACACCTGCACAAACAAAAGGGAAAGAGTGGACAAATACTCAACACTGAATCTCTCAATGCTACACCTGAATAACAAAGAAAACCACAGTTACTTTAGCCTGCTTGAAAAACACACCCATTAAATCTACAGAAACCTGAATCGCAGCCAACAGGGAACGTTGGCTAATGGTCTCTTAAAGTTCTCTCAAAGTAATCAAAATATGTTCATGTAGGAACATTAGTAGAACGTTTTTATAGTGTTAAATCATAAATAAAATGGTACAAACCCCATGTTTCACCCATGTCTTATTTGACGTTTTGAATGCTCCCAATACTTTCACGAAAACATTTCTAATACTTAATAGAAACATTCGGGAAACATTCTTACAACCTAAATATTGTTAGCAGTGATAGGGTTATTCTGAGGACGGTTTTTCTTGCCAGCTGAAGCCTCAAATTCACACAACAACCTTGTAAAGTGGAAGGACATCAAACTGCTGGATCTTCAAAGTTTTAAAGTCTTGTTTATGGCTCCGGCGTGACCCCTCGAGCGTCGCAACCAATGGCAGGGTTCTATGTTGAGTACACCCCACTGAGAGATTCTTACATGTGCAATATCTCAATTTCACTCGCTCCTGGTCAGCGATGCTCAGCCAGGCGACGCAAGACGATCAATGGAGGCAGAGCAGCTCAAATTGCCGGCAGTGTAAACTCACCGCAAGATTTATTTGGTTAATTAGTTTGATCCTCAAATGTACAAGCACAATAAAAATGCCAAGGCCCACCTCATCGCTCTCGCTTTTTCTCCCCTCACACCCAAACGCTTAGAAACAAACACGTACAAAAGCTAGCACACGCTTTCTTTTCAACAAGATTATGGGATGATGAAATGCAGAGCAAAAAATTACCACACTTTATTTTACGCTCTGTGGAATACTTGATTCTAATTGGTCAATCAGCAGTACTTTAGATTTGTATAAATATTATATATACAAACACGTTCACACACACATACGCCCTTAAGAATAAAGGTTCTGAGTCATGCTGTGAGGTTCCATAAAGAAACTTAGAACCTTTCTGGTTCTTTAAAGTGGAGAAAGTTCTATACACTACATAAAGGTAAGACATAGTTCCAATATATACATGCATGCATATGTATGTTTATGTGGGTAATAATAATAATAATATTTAATATATATTTATGAGTGTTCTTTTAACTTAAACTAGTAGCCACAAACTGTAGTGAAGGTAATCAATACTCATTTAAATATATGTTGAGCTCAGTTACAAACCAAGTTTTAACGTTTCAGTGAACTATGTAAAGATTTAAGATAATACAATAATTCCAACCCAAATCAATATTTTACTGTCTGTATTTTTTCTTATTTGGCTGGTAGGCATGCAATGTGTGGGATAATGTACAGCTAGCCAGTCATTAATGCAAAATAATGCCCTTCTGTGATTGGCTGGTTGGATGGACGGCAGTAATATAATTGTGTTATAATTGTGGCCATGACCTAGAGGTGGCAATCCAATCACTGCTCATATGTGGGAATGTGACAGTGGCCCTGGGCTCCTACAACACAGGGGCTGCTGTCTCTCTCCACCTTGATTCATTTTGAAGTGTTTTTCCGTACAATTCGTCAAAGCTGATGTTGATTAGACCCAAGTGGCTGTTGCATAACCTGCTTGGAAGGAAACACACTGCCCTGCTCATGTCCTGTTGATAAGGCTCATTGTTGCAAAACAAATGAACGCCTACGGAGGAAACATCGAGAGGCTGTCTGGAGACAACATCGCTGCTCTAGGACGGCATAACGTCAACATAGGTTGACGGAACAGGAAGTGGCTAAGCAGCACTGTGCCGCAGGGAGCAGATGACGAAGAACAAACTGGATCGGATGGAGTTGGTCTTATCTCACGAAAGAGTGTCATAGCTCCTGCTGAGAGAGAGACTGTTAGAGGGATTAAAACGAAGAAAGCATTTCTGACAAGGCCGGTTTATGGGAAGGTCAAAACGTGTAACCAAAGAACATCTGATCAATCAATCTAGCAACCACACAGTCTAAAGCCACAATGCAAACATCAGATATATTCAATAACAAAATTCAATATAACCCTGGAATAAAAAAATACAAATTTATGGGATGAAAATAGGAGGAAATTTATGTTTTTTTATTTGGTATTTTAATGTATGGTATGGCTTTGTGGATTTTAAATGTCACATTTCAGGTTTTCAACTTCATATTAGCAAATAACTGGAAAACTATCAAAATATATATATATCAAAATATATATAGTCATAAAAATAACACACAGAGCTTTTTAAAATGCTGAAAAAACAAAGTAGTTTAGTGGTCTACCTCAATATTAGAAATCATTATATGACCAGATGCGACTGTTACATCAGTACAAAATAAAAGCAATTTCTTAAAGGTAAAGTTGCTGAAACCAGTGATGTTTTTACCTTCAGTGGAAAGCAAAATAAATTATGTCAGAATTTGGTGAAAACATTTTAAGTGTTTCTGTTATTTAATTTAAACATTAGGTAAACGTTCTTACAACCTCAAATTGTTGTTCTGAGAAGCTTAATGACAAAGAATTATTCAGGTCTGAGGTGCAGGAGAGCTGACAGAAGCAGAGCTAACAGACTGTGTTGATCTCTCTCTTCTCATGCCTGAAGCCTCCGTTTGATCTGAGATGGTCAATGGTGACATCACTTCTCTCCTATTGGACGCGTCTAACATAGTCAATAAGCCTGACAGCTGCTATTGATGTCAGTTATAATGAATTCAATACTTCCTGCTGAACTGACAGTGGCATTCAGAGACATTGTCATCCCTTAATTTTACTTTCTTACTTTCATCACTTCAACAGTGTCACTGCAGACTTAAATCGTGTCAGTCGTCCTAATATCTCACCAATCGACTGCATGTGACATTACACTAAGCTAAATACTTAGCTAAATAAACTAAATACTTTCCACAGCTACTAAAATACTCTTTTGGTCGTGCATAAATGATTGGAACTGTATTTCTAGCTGTGAATAATTCAGAGTCGTGCTGTCAGTTTAAAATCGACTCCTTTCGTACGGTAACCACATGTCAAAATATTTCAGTCCCGCTGTTAAATTATGCAGCTGTTTGGGTTGTGTTAAGAGTTAACAGCACATCAGATGATACACTTTAAAGTTGACTTTTAAGTGTTTCCCTGCGGCCTAACTGTAATTAAACAAACTAGATTCAATAACTTACAGAAGCATGAATTCTGTGACTCACATTGTTCCATTATTAGTGAGAATATGGCAAATGCATTCAGTATGATGAGCGATAAATATCATCATGTTGGCACAGATTGTCCCATTAAATTACATCCACCACAACTATTTGTATTACTCAGAATGTTTTCTGGAGGGCACAGTGCCAAAACATTCTTCTGCTATTCTATTATTGAGTTTGCTACGCTGTAAATAGTAAAGTGTGATGTCAGAACAGTAAATTAAAATTCTGGTAACCATGTCAGAAAGAATAAATTAAATTATATTATAATACAATTTTCTCACGCCCTGATAGCGAATTACTAAGTGGTCCAAATACTTCATTGCGCCTGGTACGAATGCAACGATTGGATGGGTTTTGTGGGGGACGGGGCCTTGGAGAACATTCTGAGGGAAGGGTGAGATCAGAGATGGCTTGCTATTGCTAACTTCACCGAAATAGCCCACCCTCTATATGAATGACATAATGCAATTGTTCTGCCATTTGTTTGTACGAGAGAGCGGTGTCTTTAGTGTGCAATGCTTTTAAAGTCATTTCTGGGGTGATATATAATATATAATGACATATAATGATATATAATGTTAATAAAGTTGCATGATATATCACATATCAAAAACATTACTTTAAGCAGTTAGTGGAACATTTCAAAAACATTGTTGGAATAACATCCTAAAAACCAACCAGTAACATTAATCCAACATTCCAATGCAATAAAAACGTTAAGGAAATGTTCTTACAACCTCTTCCTTTAATTTCTCAGAAGTCTTTTTCGCTTGAACCTAATTTGCATTTTTTTAATAATTGCTTTTTTTCATTTAATATGTAGGTGGAAGGAGATTCTAATGTGACACAGATAATACAAAATTCAATACTCTCACATTTTAGAGGGGGGTCTCTCCTCTGCTAGGCTCAGTGAGGTAAATGTAACATTCTGGGCGCTGTAGACGGTTCCCCTACTGTTAATCTCTTCTGTACTGTAACACCATCTGATGTTCTTGCTGACTGTTGGTATTGATTTAATATTTGCCCAGCCAGCCGGGCCCCGCAATGCGCCTGCCATCATCAATCCCTTAATGAAATTATCTAAGTATTAGTAACCAATCCCATCATCCCCTCTAAACAAATAAATGTAAATGTAAAATTCCCAGTGAACCTTCAATCCTGCCGCACTGAGTCCCAAGACAAAGAAACAATCTCTAGCAACACTGAAGTCAAGTAGAAAATGAACGTATTACTCCAAATACGCTTTATTTGCCTAAAGACATTGTTTGCAGCCTTTTGTGGACATTATTTTTTAATAGCTGAGTATCCCATTGTTTCAATACGGGCTCTGTGTCATTTTAAATGTTGCGTTGTTTTCCTGACGGGATGCATTAATGGTCCGTCTGGACCTGACAGCAGTGTCACGTCGTCTTAGGAACTTCTGTTCTGTGGGAGCATCCGTTCTGACAGCTTTAATTGAATTTTCACCCCGGTTGTCAGTTGTACAAGACAACATTGTTAAATTGTCCCCGCGCTCTTCATTTAGATGCATCTATCAACACCTAAACTAATCGATTATGTCAATGATGGCTGGATAACAGTGACTGATGAAAACCTGGAGGAGAATCTGGCGCACGTTACTCAGACATAAAATATTTTTTACTGTAACTTTAAATCGTAATCTTCCTTAACAAAAATTATGCTAAAACCTTTAGCTCTCACATATTGGAATATTGAGCCCTGAACAACAGCCGTATGTGGACAGATTGCTCTCGTTTTGCTGAATTAATCCACATCAATACCAATTAATCCTGATCGATGTAGCATTATTTTGACATGGTCTAAAGGTGATGACATTACAGACTGCTGTGTTAGCAAAACACACTGCAGAGTTCCTGTACAATTTGGTGATCCTATACTAATTTATTTTTGACTCATTTTCTATTAGTGGAAACAGCTGAGAATTCAGTTTTAACCTATAGGCACAGACTTATTATAAAACAAAGCAGGAAATTTAAACTGCACTGCAAATAACATTAACAAGTATTTTCTAACTTGCATTCTTGTCTTGTAAGACAATGATATGATAGATAAAAAAGAATATTGCTTATAAAACTTAAGTCTCTTAAAAAAAGTCTTTTTCTTGGTTTATGGCTAAAACAAGAAAAACATGTTTTGCCAGGAAAAATAAACTCATACAGAAAACAGATTTAGCTTATTTAACCTGTTGGAAAATGGATTTTCTAGTTTTAATCAAGCTAAATGGACTCAGTCATGTCAGCCAATCAGATTAGACCTTGTCAGATTACAGTACAGTCTAATTTAGCACACTAAACCGAGCAAACCGGAGGCATAATGTTGAAAGCTCAGGGGACACAGCTACACATGAAATATATTGCTTTGTTTCCCCTCATATATTTCAGATATAATGCTATATTGTGAAGGCACGAATGACAAGCGGACGTTTGTCTGAAAAATCAATATGGCAATGTGCTGGAAATAATTACTTGATGCTATACTGCACAGATACATTCATTCATTCTCTGTAATCCAGACACACCAACACTCATCTGTCTTTTCCTGTCAGAAATTTGTAGTCAAAGCCAAACTGAGATGCCGGTTCATCCCACAAGTCAAACAATAGCGCCGGCATGTCATACATTTTATCCTCATACAATCAGACGCAGCGGTTTGAATCAAGATCACTTCCACTGAGATGAAAAGACAGACAAACACTCCGCCATGTTCTGGAGTGTGTTGCGTTCCTCATGTTGTCGTGGCAGACAGGAAAACAAGCGTGTTTGCACACAATACGTGTTGAAGCGAAAATAAAATGATGTTGATGTATTGTTCATAAAAGATTTTTCATTTGTAACTGAAGAAATGCGTTTTGAAACGTTTCATATTAAAAGAGCAGTTCAAAAATCTCTCGCCCTCTTTTTAAACCCATATTCTGTTACTACAGTACATTACTGTACTGTACACACAAAAAAAGACTTTAAGAATCTTTAAATTGTGTATTAACACACTTAACAACCAATTATGTTTGACATTATCAATATCCAATCTGCAAACTGCTACCAAAAGGCCTTTAAATGACTTAATTTGCTTTTGTAGCACTTATATTTTTGGAATGTGACTTATTGTGCTTATTCTCTGTATAAATTGTTGTTGCATGGGGAGAAACTTCTGTTGAGAAACTTTTTTATCAATTAAAAAAATTAACAATAATAATAAACAGCATGGAGGACTGGAACAACATGAAAATAATGACAGAATCTGTCATTCCATGATAAATTATTTCTTGAATGTTTAAAATGTCAACACTCCTAACAGCAACAAACTGTACATAATTGGACATATGGACAATGCTTGTGGACACGCGTTTTAAAACAGCTGCAGCCTATATGCAACTTAATGGACTGATTTAATTGTCAATACAGCCAAATCTGTAAAACACACAGAACCATTAACTAGCTAATGAAGGAAAGCCATGCTTTAGCTGACAGTGTACAGTGTTCTGTTGAACACGCTTCGAAGAAAAGGAACTTGTTGGACTATTAAATACACATGGCTTTATTACAGCAAAACTTTCGCTAGTTTGCATGTGGCACAACAGACTCTTAAAAAACTTGTAATGGTAAATGTGATAAGTGTACTGCAGTGCATTGTAATGCAAAATATACCAAGTTTTTGTTTGTGTTAATGGAAGGAAATTTAGCGTTTAAAACCTCAAGTAGCGAGGAATCAAAAGGTAGTTGTTCCTCAGATCTTTTGTGAAGCGTTTGAAACGACATCAAAAACGAAACCTAAGAGCAACCTTCAAATTGTTGCTGAACGCTTTCAGGTGAAGACCAACAGAGGCAAAAACAATGGATAACAGAAGATTTTGGAGTGCTGTTGGAAAAATGCCCTGAAGTTCAAATAGATGACTTTCCTATTTACTGAAAAAGTTTGTAAACGAGAAAAGACAATTTATCAAAAGGGTTTAAGCTCTGAATTTCTGTTGAATGTCCAGTGACTGTGTGATTTGCACTTTTGCCCATGACTTACAACAAGAAAATTAATCATATTATAATTAATCTAATAATCAATATTGTTTTTACATTTGCAAAGCCATGTGTTGCCACATCCCAGCTAACAGGGAACATTCTCAAAACATTAGCAGTAACATTAGTAGAGAATGGTATCATTTATATGAAAAATTATATTCTTAAGTTGTTATTGGAACAATTAAGAAACGTTACAAAATGTTTGAATGATGTTCCTACAACCAAGAAATAACATTAACACAACAGCTAAAAACTAGATGATTTGAATCTTCCTAGTACTTTCAAAACCACGTTTTTAATGTTTTTGTTAATTAATAGCAACAATAGGGAAGCGTTCAGACAATCTAAAATTGTTAGCTGGGATGTTCATTCGCTGCCTATTCAAAAAACAAACAATAAGGATAAGCGAGCCAAAACAAACAAAACGTTCATGGTTCTGTGGTTGCCATGGTTCTGGAGGCAGGACTTTCATCCTGTTCATTGGGGGCCGGTAAGAGGTGGGTTTAAAAATAGGCCTCTGTCATTGGATTTCTGTTTGTCATGTTCCCTCACTGGGAAAGCCAACTGTTTGCAACTTTGTGGCAAGTTTTGTGTTCTACCATCAGAAGGCAGCTTGTATTTCCCTCTGTATGAATCTTAATTTCCCATCTCACAGATTTTTTTGTTGCTTTATGAGAAAACTCTGTCTCATGGGACTAGGTGATTGATTGCCTTCATTAACTTCCGTAAGATTTTGTTTTGTCTCTCTTTTTTTGGCTTACGGCACTTGCATATGCTCTGTAACTGAATCTTGTGTATAGTTTCCATCTCAGCAGCTTGTCTTTCTCTGTACAATGGAGAAAAGCGTGTCTATCCCATCTGCTTGGCTGCGTCGTGTTATCACTGCCAACACTGAAGCTGAAGAAAACCAGAAACTGATAAGATCTGTTGCCTTTGTTGTAGTTGCGATATGGACAGAGAGATATGGTCTACCATGTCTACCAGAAGTCTCATGGTAACAATGTTCCTCACAGTGTTCTGCCTTCAGATAAAAGCCGTTGGAAATAAACCGCTTTAACAGCTTCATGACTGAGTGAAGATTCAGAAGAAACACTCACTTTCATGATGAAACCACAAGCTACATAGAAAATAACAAGCCAAGTTTATTAAAACAAACTTCAGTTTTGCTTGCAAAGCTTTTAAAAGTTAATACAGTTTTAAAGCTTGAGATGTGAAGGCCATAAAGGCATGAAAAATGTTAACGCAGACATACTATATGTTAAAAAATATAACATCAGGGTAGGTGATATTCTGTGGATGCGAGGGATTATTATATGTGCATCCAATCATTGCTATTGGTCCGAATGATAGGATGTTCAATGATAGGATGTTCTCCTTGCTTGTCAATCTATGTGCTTACATAACTCTGTGCACCCTGCTTGCTAGCTTGAAACTGCTAACCTCCCTGAAACTGTTTAGCCTGCCTTTAATATTTAATCCATGGATTCTGTATGTTTAAACACAACTAAGCAAGCAGACCGTGGTGAATGTTTTATCTTTGTTTTATTTCTGCTGATTACAGACAGATGTAAAAGATGTACTTTTTACTTTAAAGTACCAAATCAAGAAAGGAACGCTTTTAAGTAACTCCACCAACTGACAGCAAGTTTAATGAACATCTACCATCTAGAAAACCGCAATCCTGAAACCCCCAATTCTCTAGTAACTCAATCTGGATTCTAATCCTGATGTAATGAACTCATACCTGAGCAGCAGAAGTGTGAACGCACTGATTCACATTGACAGCTTTGCTCACAGGGCCACAAACAGGCAATCGAATGCGGTTTGACTTTCAGATGCTGCGCTGACAACTGAGCATTAAAGCTTGCTTACTACACAGCACCAAAACAAAGTTTCATACATTTTTTTACAGAAGTCAACCACTGCACTGGACCGAGCCCATGAAGTAAGTAATTCACAGAATCAACATCTTCACAGAGGTCCAATAATCTCACACTGAAATAGGTTTGCGGCTACCAACAAAGCTGACCTTCACAATACGTCTATATGTACGGATATTCTGTATTGAATTTTTATATCACAATTCTGAATTTAGTATCAGAATAACAGCAGACTTGTCCTGAGAGATTTGTATACCCACAGTAGGCACAATTAGTATCATACTTAAAAAAAACTCTTAAACTTTTTTTAAGCAAGATAAATCCATCGATATATTTTCTATATTATGTATGGTCGAGTGCTCTGTTTATCTCAGGCTGCAGGTAGAGAAACAGCCGGGATAGGACTTACACACACAGACAAACACAATTACGCAATCATTCACAACTACAGTGCCTCCAGGCAGTCCACAGGATGCAGTTCAGCTGACCTCCATGTCTTTGGACTGTGGGGGGAACCGGAGTAACTGTAGGAAACCCGCGGCAACACAGAGGTTCAGCACAAAAAGGCCTCCCGATTCAGCTGGGACTCGAACCCGGGACCTTGTTGCTGTGGGGCAGCAGTTCTATCAGCAACAGTTACCATTAAAAATACATGCACTGTGCAATTATAATCCAAAACTGACTGTGTCTGCAAATTGTTTCCTTACTTAAAGCAAAAGCCGTTTATGTTTGAACAAACGAAAACATATTTTGCCAATGCAGAAATAAACAAGTTCGAAATCCTACATAAAAAGATTATGAAGTTTGTAGTGCAAAACTTTAATGTAAACAAACTTTCAATATGAATTTTATGGACGGCATTAACAAGGTTTGTTTAGGTTATATCTACAAAATCTGACAAGAAACTTAAAAATATAGACATTCTAAAGCCTAAATACTAAATAAAAAAATATTATGCATTTTGTAGTGCAAAACTCTTTACTGTAAACATACATTACATATTAATTTTTATAAGCAGCATTAACAAGGTTTGTTTAGCTTATTTCTACACAACCTGACACCGTTAAAACCCAATAATACCGTAAGAACAGAATCTATTCTTTGGGTTTTAGCTCTGTAACCTGCAGACGTGTCGTTGTGATTTCTAATGTGATGCTTTGATTCCCTTTACCTGCCGACATAAAACGGGTTATTGGTACATTAACTCCGACAGAACCAAGTTCGGTTCTATTAAAGTAAAGCCGTTCAATCAGCCTCATAAAATACAAATAAAATGGCTCATAATTGGGCCGCTTTGTTTGCAAAGGGACGCGTCACATTTCAGGACCCCTACAATTCAAACTCCATGAGTGACAGAAGACCCCTGAAACTAAATCAATAGCCTTTCCAGGCGCATCACGATACTCGCACCCTTCAATAAACTGCAGCCTGGATCACCATTCAAACACATCCATCATCATAAAAGGGCAATAGACTGACAGTGAGAGATAATAACGCCAACAATTGTGGCATTTCACAATAGATCCTGCCAATATTATCCGGCCCGATTCCCTCCAGCTCCAAAGATCTTTTTCTCTTTGTCTTTGCTCACCGATAAACAACAAATCAATAAAACTGACATAGATCTACGACAGGTTACCCCACCGTGTAACTTTTGTGCATTATGATCATTAGTTATTTCGTGACATTTGATTTCAACGCTGCATATCGGAACGCAGAGAATTGCTTAATGAAAACAAATGAGGATCTATTAGGATTACATTGCGGCAATGGGAACACGGCGCACGTGCAGATGGCTTATATCCAGCAATAATGAAGGGAAAATATAAAAGAATCAAACAGAAACAAACCACCCTTGCCTATTGTTCTACCTCGGATAGTAAATGCTTTATAATAAACGAGACTTTCCAGTATGCGTCCTTTTAGATAAACATGTATTATGCGGGTTTGTTGGGAACACAGTATGTAATCCGGGAAAGTGGATTTGTATTGAATGTAATTATACAGTCGGTTGCTAGTATTTAGATTTGAGCACTTATTGTTTCAAAAAAACAATATTTATTCCCGTTTCATCCGCTTGCTGAAGGAACTCATAATACATCCAAGTTTTGCATCTCCCTCATCGGAAACAAAGCAGCATTTAGCCGCACAGCAAAGGAAAAATAATGCATTTCATTGGACTTTGATGCATAAGTAGTCAAGCTTTTTGCATAGCCCTGAGCACTTTTAAAACACAAAGGTAGATGATAAAAAATTTATAGAGGCACATCATTAAAATGCCTGTGCTGTGGATGCAGCGAGTTCATCTGTATGAACCCGGTACTGCGGGGCAGGGCGAATTATCCTGTCGTCCAACTGCAAGGCATGTTAATGTAAAAATCTTAATCCTGTTAGTGATTAAAGCAGCAATGTGTAACTTTTTGCCTTGGAAATAGACAAGAAATGGTTGTTAAGAAAGTATGTGACGGATCACTGTTCTTCTTACCTTTATAATGATGATGCGTAGTTTGATCTGTCAGGTCCTATTTGCTGGGAATGTCAGTTTGGCTTTATGACTTTAACATATGGAATTAAAAGTAACATGCAGTTCTATGCTTCAAACAGAGGGGGCGCTAGAGAGGTTACGGATTGCAGTCATTTTGCAAGTTTCAGCAAAAGTTACTGCTTTAGGAATGACAAACGCTGGACTATTGTACTCATCCTACTGGAGAATGTAAACTGAATTTTGACAACAGCATCTGTTCTGATTGTTCGCTTGTTTTGAGAAGAAAAGCCTTTGATTCTGAGGTTGTGTTTTGAAAGCTTTAAGTTGGAAGCCATGTGCTGAAATCTTTAACAACACTTAAGTAATTTACTCGGATTTGTTCTTTGAATTAAGCGCTTTAGACGCTCAATAAATCAAATGCTTGAGCAATATTTGAAAACAACTCTCCCCCTTAAGAGTGCTTTTGTTAAACATTTATAAAAATTTCTTGCTGTAAATATCTTTTCATCTTTGGCTTATTATAAAAAATTTAACTTGACAGCCATGGCAAAAACTAATTTAAAAAAGGCCGGACACATAATTACCTTAGCAAGTTATACACCTTATATACTGTTAGACCTACATCTACAGCATATATTAAATCTGCAACCTGTAACTTTTTGAAGTTAAAAATGAACAAGTAATGTAGTTATTGATCAAATACAGGACAAATCCGTGTTCAACACAATTCAAAACCATATTCTGATTCACAACAGTAAGTTGTATAACAATAATTTGAGCTGTCAAGTTCGATTTCCTGGGAAATGTCAGTTTGGCTTTAACATACATAATAAAAACTCATCTGCAATTATATGTTTCAAACACAGGTGGTGATAGAGAGCTAACAGTCACATGTGGCAAGACTTATAGTAGGGACAACATGTTGTAAGCTTGCTTTCTCGGTGTGGCTCAGTGTACTGGCATTAAAATGCTTCACACAAATGCTGAATGGGTAAATCAGGAAGGTATATAATAGCAGAGAAGATTTCCTGGCTGCTTCTGCAAACGCTGAGTATGTTTTTATGCCACCCGTCAGCAGGCCATCCACAATCACCTCCCAAACTTTAATCAATTTCTCCTCAGCGGCGGATCCCAGTTTGGGTCAGAGGACAGGACTTGTTTTGCTTGTGGAGCCAGGCTGATTGAAAGTGAGCATTCCTCAGCGCTGATCTCTGTGAGTTTGGGTTCAGCAGGGAGTAGGATGCATAGTGGAAAACATAAGGAGCATCTTAGATTAGAATCAGGCTCCCAGCTGTGAGTTTTTTGCTTGTTTCAATGACTCAGCATGAATGTGGAACTTCTGATTGCGGTTAAAGTCCTTAGTCCCAGTTATATAAATTATAAACTCAATTTCATTTTATAAAGTGTCGTTTTATCCGGTAATAGCTACAATTTTCAGTTATTCAGCATGCAAACTGCATATATACAAGTGCCAAAATTACTTTTGAAAATGATCCTTCAGTTTCTTACCAACAGCCATGTATCTTATTAAACCGCGCTGATAAAATAAATAGTCTAAACCGGTTTGTTGGTCTTTCGGCCTGGTTTGTGTGGTTTTAAAAGGGTTTAGGGCACTTTTTAAGTAGGTCAGACAGAGACATCATTATATCAGGATCTGCTAACATGCATATCAACTTGACATGGATTATACACTTGGATTTAGCAAAAGGACATCCATCATACAAAAACATGCTGCTTAATAGAAATCTAGGTGAACAACAAGCCATATACAGCAAGCTAAGATGCACAAGCTAATATTACAAAAACATGCAAATATATTCTGGTAATAATTACCATTTAAGGTAACAAACTTACAATGTATTGTTAAATGTCATTTGTAATCCTTATTCTACATTTCTGTCTCTATTCTTTATTTCTGCCCCTTTATTATTAATTTCTGTTATTATTGCTGTGAACTACCTAAGCCTCACAAAAAGAATTTCAATATACATTGCATGTGCAACTTGTATATATAAAAAAAACTTGCAACTTTAAAGAACGTACAAAATTGTAGAATTATCTAATTATAATTGAAAAACTGTTAATATTTACAATGTAAACTTTGTTTTTTTTACTATATTGTAAAAATACAATTAACCTGATCAATTTTCTTCAATCTCTAAGAGTTGATTAAATATTGTATAAACAAGCTTGTAATGCACCTGTTAGCATCGCCCTGGGCAGCAGTGATCCTGCAGTCAAGTGGAAGGCACCTGTCTGCCATCGAAACTCTATTGAAAACGTCTTTGAAGACATGCAAACCTTGACTTCTACACAGAGTTAATGCCTTTCTTCACGTCTTTTCAAGAAACGATTGATCCGTGCCGCCGGACGCTCGAGAGCGCCTCGCTTACCTTAACAAAAGACACGCACCTGCTAGATTACCGCACCCCATTGAGCAATTGAAACATTTACCCCGGACCCCCGTCACGAACCGGATTCAATCCAATCTTCACCCCTTCCCCTTACTCTTCACGATTATGTACAAAAAACGCCGCTTACGGGTAACTGATCAAAGCACCTTTGATGCCTGTGTCACGTTCATTCACTCCAACGTGCTTAAATTCGAAAAACGTCTTTTTTTAAAAGAAATACATAAAAATTGCACATTGCCTTAGCACTCAACTTGAGACAAACAGAAGCACAAATTCTGAATAAAGCACAAATGTGTTTGACACGTTTTTTTTGTGGCAGAGAGGCTTATAAACACACCTGGCTTTCATGCATACAGCGAACAAACTCAGTGCCTTGTTCACTTTAGTTTTTTCCCCCCAAAGGGAAATCTTCCTCACAGCTCCTTCATAGCTCTGGAGATGCTCTCAGATGTTTCTCCTAAAATTTCTTTATGACACCCTTGAGATGCAGTATATGAATAATAATTTATCTTTGGTAAATAAATGGTTGCGTTCATATTGAAATCTCTGAGATTAGATTTTGATTACAAACTGCCAAATCTAACCACAATATTTGAGACACTGTTAAGATCTCTTCTGTAACTCTTAAGGAGACACATATGACATTGATAGAGTCTTTTTAAAGGAGAAAAAACTGAGAAACTGGAGACTTAAGCAAGTGGGCTCCCTACTTTATAGTTAGCAATACGCCAGCGCCCACTCAGCCACTTTGTAGAGGATGTTGAACACAAACAGCATACAGCAGCCTGATTTTCTTTTTCCTCATTTGTCAAATGATCACAAAGAAAAGGCTTGATGGGGAATTTTCTAATGCTGTCCCAATTGGCTGTGGCAAAATGGCATGTTTGCTCTGTTGAGTGCTAATCCTACAGTAAGATAAGGCGCATTACAGCAAGTGCTGCCGGCCCATTTGTTTTTTTTGACTCTCAAGACTTTGCCCAAGATTTATGAGTGTGGGCTTAGGAACGTGGCCCTCCTTTAGAACAGCAAGACAAAAGCTTTTTAACATAAAAGTTTAAATTGCCAATACATTATTACTGCCAAGGAGCCATTTATTCAGAGTTCATTGGAGCAAATACATAACTAAGTATATATACTGTACATGTGGGTTGTGTGTGCTAGTATTATTATAGAATTAAGTCGACAGATATATTAGTGGAAAGCTGTGTAATCAGGATATGGCAAATATTATAATGCTCTTCCACTTTTAGAAAGCTCCAAGTACACTTTAAAGAAAATACAATTGTTGGACCAAACTGCAATTTAAACTGCATTCTACATTTGTCCCCTAATTAATATTCATGAGCCAAGCTGATAAAGGTATATAATATGCCCGCCCACTTTTCAAATCATTTCTACTGTGGTTAACATGCTAACAAAAACAACTTCAGATTAAAATCATGGTATTGACCTTATTTGAAATACACAAAGAAGTGCAATATGCTCTTACACACTGAGAAACTCAGACACCATCATTTCCACAGACACAACAGACTAACCCCATTTACAAACTGGCCAATTCTGTCTGGACTGTAACATTAGCAAGACCGCGCGGTTGAGCCTAATCCTGTCCTGCGGGTTTTTTGATGCAACACCTCTTATGATCTCTTCTTTTCATCCCAGACACAAGACTCCAATTATCAGTTACCGTGTGAAGATTCATACATCGCATCCAGGCTGATAAAGAGAGGTAAAAAATAAATGCTTGGTTCTCATCTCTCCACCACCATTCTGCAAATACAGTCTCTCCCCTCCAGAAGGAAGCATAGAAACATCCATTAGTGAGATTGTTTTTCCTGCAACATCGGTACTACATGAAGTAACAAGTTGCTTCCAGACTGAAGACCCGTAGGGGCCTTGCTGCACACATCAGCTCCGAAATTGGATTTTTTTCTCTTTCCTCTATCGCTTGCTATTGTGTATTGTCTTTCCCTCCGTTTCGTTTCTGTCCTTTGCTTCTGTTTTAAGGAGATATAATGCTACAGGTTTCATAAAGCCTTTACACTTGAAGTTTAAGACAAAATAGCCCAATGTAATGTTTTATAAGAGGCACCTGTGAGGAAATAGTCTTATCTTGGTTTAATGTGGAGAGAGAGAGAGAGAGAGTGGGCATTCGTTCAGCATATATTAAACACAGCTATTTGAATCTCCTCCACCATCTATTTGCAGAGTCCTTGGAGCATGTCATTAAATTAAAATCAGACAGCCACAGTGACAAACCTTCAACAATGGGACTCAAGAATTGTGATATGGGTTGAATGATGCTTTATGAATATGTATCACATTTCCAGCAAGCAATTATGCAAAATGAAGGTCCTGCAACTGAGGCAGCGTCAGAACCGCAGCTCCAGCTCGCGCAGGTGGTCAACCCATATTGCGGGTGACCCCGCTTGCCAGATCTCCAACAAGACTCCCCTTTATAGGTTGTGTCTCACAAGGCCCTTCTCATAATGGTGTAATTTACTCATTAATGACACATGTTGTCCCTCGCCACCGACTGTGTGCTGTCATTAATAAGCTCATTTGCATTTGAAGGCAGTCTGCCAATTGCAGCATGCCTCTCTACACCACGATTGTTTGAATGTGCCTTTTTAAACCACTGAAATGCATTCCAGACTGTTGCATAAGGCGTTTTTGGTCCCAGGCCCCACCAGAGGGCACTGTGGAGTGATGAGTGTTGCATAATTAACAACCCTTGTTAAAGAACTGAAATTAACATAGTAAAGCTAACTAGTTTCTATATTACAAAAAACACTATTCTGTTCTCTCTCACAACATTGACATATTACAACCAAATCTTTTACAGAAAGCTGGTTGAAAGTCTCTTTACATCCTGATAGAAATCAATAAGTGATCTAAACATATTTACAGAAATATATTTTCTATGTAATGCACAGGACCATAAAACATTCATCCAATCATAGCATTTGCCCTGAGCACAATGATAGGCTGTTCCACTTGCCTGTCATACAATGTATGCATTTATGTGTTGGAGGAGGCGTGGCTTTGGAGATCGCTTTAAAAGGAGCTAATGCCTTCAAAGCTAGCTTACCATCTCTGTTGTCTGCCCTTATTGCAATTAACATTTTAATATGTATTCCACACAAAGTTTAAAGCACTAAACTGTTCTAGCAATATTAAAAAGATAAAACAAAAATCCAACAGTTTTATTTCACATCTTCCACAAGACATTTACATTGCATGAGTGAAAATCATCATCGCTCTACTATTGGCTAAAACGTAGCCGCCTCATATAAACGTATAGCTTAAAATTAAACAACTACACCACTGGTCTCACACGTCCCATTTGTACAGAGAGCAAGAAAGCGACGTTCCACATGCAGGCTGCAGATGTTCTCCATCGTAAAAGTGTGACTGGATGTGGCTCTAATGGAAAAGCCACAATAAAGCATCTGTGGTGGTCATTCAGCGCAGGAACACTATGTCGTGATAGATTCTGAAGTGCCAGACCATTTTGAAAGGCACCATTTTGTTGAATTACGCAGCTACGCATTCATCCTTTTGTATCGTTACGTAAATTAAAGCAAAATTCCACTACTTTATATGAGAGACTGTCAGACGCGCGGCACTTACAGATGGCAGGTATTTAAAAAGCCACTCTACTTTTGCAGCTCATTTACTGTGTATTTTACTTTTCAGAAAAGTGGCAATGCACAGAGACGTTTAAATGAAGGCACCTTTACGAAGAGGGGAATAAAATATAAACACACTTTCACAGGCAATTAACTCTGTCACAATTTTATGCTAATCATATAACCAATGAAATCGGAGACATCGCTGTGTCACAATTACACAAAAGATGAGGCTACGACAACTTTCCCCTCTTCAAAACATCCACAAAACTGAACATTAGTCTGTATCTCTATCTTACTTATTAACATTTGTTTAGTGTGCTATCAAAGATTGTTTTATTTATGGGTGTTTATGCAAGTCTATTGTTCATTCATTTAGTTAATTGCAGTTGAACACTTTCATCAGTGAAACTGGGCAACATAACCTGTTGGCTGGCCTATGACAACATGTATAGATGCCAAACAAAATGTATTTACATTATGCAAAATGCAAACCCCTTAAAATGATCATCAATGACAAAGAACGTCAGCTTTAGTTAAATTTCTTTCTAATGTTCATATATATTTTCCCTGCTATACTACAGTGGATTGAAAATCTGCAATATTTATTTGTTATTCTTATAATGTTATTCATTACAACAGCAGAACAGATCGAGAATAACAAAGTCAAAAGCAATGCAACCTTTTATCGTTTTCATTTCCTTTATGAGACACTAAATGTCATGTTTAAATTACAAAAGGATTGTTACTCCTTCGACTTTGTTAGTATAAAAAAATCTTTTAATCTTTTTGTTAGTATAAAGTCTTTATGAGTCGTGTCATACGAGCCACTGGAAAACATGGATGTACTGTATACATCTGATATGGAAAACTTTACGGAAACGGTTCAGTATAAAAATCTCAGCTGGAGGTCTGTACTTCCTGATATCTACAATCGCACACATATTTGGGATGAGTATAAGGATACACATATTTGGGATACACATATTTTGGATACATAATAAATCAGCTGCTGACATTAACTTTCAGAATTAGTCCCCTTGGTTAAGTCACGATTATATTATCCTTTATATCTTATGCGCTTTTCTTGCTGGGGTAAAATGACGTTGTTTTTAACGCTTGCTGAAAAAGGATTAACTATTAAGCCACTGATGCGACAATAAAGTCAAAAACCATATGAAAAGCTGTTCTAACCATCTGCTAGCTGTCAGTACACAAATCTGTGAACTTTACATCTTACTCCAGGAATTAAGGACAATTAACAGTAACTGGGAAAAGTACGCTGGCACGTTTCCATCCCATGGAGCCACAGTGATTCAGAATGCATGAAAACTTAGTGTGCACAAGCATATTAAATGTGGTACATATTAAAGTTACAACAGAAGAAGGCCAAACGCAAAGGCCGTGTTTTAAAGGTCTTTGTATTGTGTACTATTTCAGATTAAAAATCAAAGCATGGCACGTGCACTACACAAAATTACCACCAAAAATACATCAAATACGGTCATTCTTTAATAACACACTTAACATCAATATCGTTTTGCATTACATACAGTTGTCCATTATGTTATGATGACGTAACAGATCACATGTTATCAAGTTAAGCAGACAGAAAACATTTGTTTACCTGACAGATAACGTTATATCATGCGTCCTAAAACACTTCATAACAAACAAAACTAACGTTGGGTTTCCTTAAAAGTAATATAAAAAAAAAAAGCTGCTCCGCTACGTCTTTGAAAAACCGCGTGCAAACGCCTCCGTTTGTGATCGCCTGTATGGGGCGGGGCTTCAGGCGGAGGGGGCGTGTCTACATCTAGCGTGACTTACAGACCGCCTCAAATTATAACACTTATTTTAAACTATGTAAAGTTCATTATTCGTGTAAAGTAGTCAGTACCATCCAGACAAACAACAGACAAATGCATGGTCCAATCTATATATATATTTTGCAATATGCATCATATATTTTAACAGGAATCACTTTATATTCTTCGCAACACTTACCTTAAATTCCCACTGAAAACTCGCTCCCAATCCATCAGATCGCTGTATACTGAAGCTAGAATATCCCACCCGTAATCCAACTCAATCGTTTACCGTCAAAACGTTTCCGTTCCCGTTTGCATTAACCAAAGGGCTTTAAACACCCGTTAACGCCTCGTACGCGCCGCTTTCAATCCCACAATCCACCTGGAAAACGCGACGCGTGGTGTTTATATACGCGATGCAAACAAACGTAAAAGCAATCAGCTCACACTTCTCTCATGAATAATATTTTATTTCATAAAATCGTCTCTTTGATGTGTTTTTACACAAAGTTAAACGCACTGCATAGTTTTATTATTAATGTACAAGTCTATATAATATTCTACAATATGTGCTTTATTAATCACAAATTCAATTCAATTCCTCCAACCCCGCATCATCTATCTCTGAGCAATAACTTTCTGTAGACAGTGAAATGGTAATAAGTTCATTTGAATCATTACAGACATTTTTAAAATGGTAAAATTCAAAACAGCTCAAAACAGGGACCCAATAAGAAGTTATGATGGATTGATGTTAATTGCCCTTATCAATCGGTCAGAAGGGTTAATAGTGAGGGGTCAGCGAGGATTAGCCACGTGTTGCTGAAATAGTGCTTGGATCTGATGCAGTGTGTGATCCCCTCAGCGATTCGTACTGTGTCACAGGGACATACGGCTCCAAATCAGACCATGACTGATGCTGTGAAATGGACTCATGAGATGTCAGGGAAGGGTGGCTGAAAATTGTCTGGTGGGGTTGGACTTTACTCAGCTGGTGAGGAAAGTGCTTCCGCCGCTGTGACTTCTGGTTAATGGATGTGAAGGTCTCCATTTTAGGTCTTTGAAAATTATGGTGTCTAGAATGTTTTGATCATGTCAACAACTGGTCCATTTACTTCCAGGCAGGGTGGAGAAGTGCGAAGCACAGATTCAGGTCTGCTTACAAGTTGTCACCAGCTCTCCTCTCTCCAGACTGTAAATCATCCTCACAAATCATAATGGCAGACAGTCATTATGGCAATACATAAACCTGACAGAGATCACTTGGCAAATAAATTTCCCTAATGTTTCCATTAAATAACAAACAGGTCCAGGAATGTTCAAAATGTCATTTTTTGTTTTTTTTTTCTTGAAATATAGCACTGAAAGATTCTGTAATGTTTTTAAAATGTGCCACTATTTAAGAGTAACATTTTTGATATATGATATATAACTTTAAATAACATTTTTATATATGATATAACATTAAATACATGCTACTAATCCTATTGCTAAAGCACTTTGAGAGAACTCTAAAGAGTACTGTATCTCCCTGAGAGGGATTATGTTGTCATAATGACTGGCTGGCTGTGTAAATAAATAAATAAATGAATTTTCTATCAAGAGGTTTTGTGCTCACCATGAAATTATTGCCTTAAAGGGCTTCAAGGCCATTTATATCTATAAAGCTACAGCTTTAATCAATAGCTATTAACCAGTCGCACGACAGGCTTTCTCTGTCTATCAGAGATGCTTGGTCTAAAACGTTTGAAACCACCGGTTCATATACAACATTCACACTGAGCTGTTACATCATACATCCATAACAGACATATGAACATTACAGACTAACACTGAATTGATATGATCTCATATGAATATATGTAAACCGTATCATTCAGTCTAAAACCGTAAACTTCTCATGGACCGTAAAGCTTCAAGAAAACAAAGCAAAAAGTTACTCTGGCTGACCATACATTTCTGGCAGCCTAAGAAAAAAGACTGTTCTTGTCTCCTGTATGATCTCTCCTGTGAGGTAAAAGCAGCCAGGCCTCTTTTTGAACTAATATGAAAGCATATCTCATATCCATCTTTCATCTCATGGCTCAGAGTCTTCTTATGAAAGAATGTCAATACCATCTTTCAATCTACACTTCATCTTTCACATCTATACTTCACTTAACCAGAAAATGATGGAACTTTACATGTACCTGATGTAATGGTATATACCATTAAATCGATAAATTGATTTATACATTTAAATATGTATTGTTTACTTTTATTCAGTGTTATATGTTGAAGAACCTGGTTTGCTAATTACAGAAACCATCACTGCTGTAGAACTTAACAGAAGATATTGTAGAAGTTTAGGTGAAGGTGATCGTTACAATTACAAGTTTGAAGTAGTTTTTTAATTATTCCTTTTGTTCATCTTACTGTCCTTAAGATTAAATTGGGGTCTAATAACGGTTTCTTGCCATCTTAGAGTAAACTAAGATATGTTCTCATCAAGAATAGATGGAAATAATTATCTCTCAGTGTGAACTTAAAATCCATGAAGACAGACATTATGAAGTGGCTGTTTCTCGTAATGAAACAGATGTAGAAGACTGCAATTAAACCGTTCTGGTAATAACATCAAAAAGTGTGGTGCCCTTGAAACTAAATCACAGTTGTGTTTACTGTCTCTAATGACATGGGGTTAAATCAAGCAAGAACAGTGCAGTGGTTGTTGTGATATATAACTTGACAGCAATTTATGGCATTTGATATTAGGTGCAATAGGTTACCCAACATGCAGTGTCAGCTATGCTGCATCACTGACGGAAACCCTATAGCCACAAACTCCTTCAGTGCATAATCACTACCGAGCACAAACGTTTCATTGCGTATCTGGTTGAAGCACACGCTCATTTAAGCAAAGAGTGCTGCAGATGCCAAATTACATACAGTATTAAATCAGCCCAATCCACTCCACATGGTTCTTGTCCAAATTCTCCCCCAAACACATTGAAATTCAATCACTGTGTTTTCAGACTCTCAGATAAAAGATGTCACTCCCACGACATCTCGGTGGTGATCCTGAGATTACAATAAGATTTACAATGCGTCTACATTCCATGCATTCAACAAGGCTACATTATCATTGACATATAAACAGATTATGTTTGACATGTCTTCTTGTTTTAAATAGATCTTTTCTGATGTTGTGTACGATGGAAAGTTGTTATTCTTTGCCTTTTTGTGATGCAAAAATAAGGCAGCTATTGTGGCAGGTGAACTGAGGGTCACATCTTTGGAGGACAAAATCATTCTGGGATGTGTCTGACTCCTCTTCCTCTGTTCAGCTCTCCTCATATCAGATAAGAGCCTCTGGGAACTCACCAAGAAGCTCCATCGTGCTGGAGTGCCCTGAAGCTCAGGTCTTATCTGCAGCTGGACCTGTTGAGAATTGGGTCTTTATCTTGCATCAACACTTTGAAAGACGAGAGCAGAACAGTTGAACTATGTATCTGGTGCTCTCTCTGAGTCACAAGAGAAGGCTTTGTGATACGCAGCTGAATGTTGTTTTGGAGAGGTGCCCTTCCCTCAAAGCTTTGAAACGTTGGTGGAAAATGTGAGACTTATTTATTTATTTTCTCCTTCTAAAATCTCCCAAAAACGTGGGCTGGGAGGGAGTAATTCTGCAAGCGGATGAACTTGACGGAGCCAGTCTTCTAAGCTGTTCTACACTGGCCCCGTCCACCTCCAGCTCTCTCTCATCCACGATTGCCCCGTTTTAAATCCCCTTAAAGTCTGAGAAAACATGCTGGTTGGTGGCCATCTGTGGCGATTACCATGTAAACCTGTCCAATCCACTCACAGCAGCACCGTCATCCCCTGAGTTCAAGCCCCTGCCAGAGAGAAACCCAAGAAAAAAAAACGTTAAGCAGCCATAAATGCAGTTTCCACAGCCTCAAAGCTCTGCAGATAAGATGGGCCTGTTTCTTTTTATTTGTCTTTCAAACAGAATCAATCATAATGATTTATGGTGGAAGTAAATAAGCGTTCAATGCTGCCACATTTTGTTTTAAGATTGCCATTGGTTTATCCTCCCCAGTATCGCCTCAGAAACCAAAGTTTGGCTTTTGGGTGGATGAGATTTTTATTGGTAGCTTTAGGATGAAGCCAAAGCCAACTGAAATCAATACAGGGATATTAAGGTCACTGATCAATATGTCACACTTGATAAGGAACAATGGTGGGGCGCACACACCTGCGCAGGCCACACAGATTAACTCTGTAACAATCCACAACAATACTCTAAAGTCCAGCTACAGCCATTCAATAAGTGACACGGTTATGTTTCCTCATTTAATAGCTGTGGATAAAATTGCCAGGTGTAGTGAGGGATTGTCAAAGAGATGAAACTCATTTATAAAGTCAGTACTCAGTATTATTCCCCCAAATTTCAGTTCCAAAACCAAGTGAGCTTACAAATGCAGTTTAAAAGCACACCTGACGTGAAGGCTGTTCCAAAAGGGTGAGCAAATTAATTAAGCTGCCTCCTGAGATATCACATGTTGGCCAAACAGCATTGCATGTATCCTTTTGTGAAAAAGCATATCCCATGATGCTTTGCAACAAGCTCAATTAAAAAACTAGAAGACACTAAATATAAAGAAATATATTTATTTAAAACATTAT
>JBAJNP010004093.1:7547-35323 GCA_036877545.1 Yasuhikotakia modesta | reverse complement strand
GGGCAATGAAACATTGTAAAACAGCGCCATTATCTGAAATTGTCATAACCTCCCCCCGTGCACAAGTCAATGTAGCAGAACTTCCTGCATGTTAATGAGGTTAATTAACATTTTCTAAATTGCAATAATTTTCTGTTCCTTTATATGCTTTCTAAAGTTACATCTTGCCTTCAGCATTTAATAAACTCCTCTGCTTAAATGTTTTGTAAGATAAGTTTGTTGACTGAAAACACAGAGCTTTCTCAATTAATCCATTCAACCCCTCAATGGGTTCTTGTACAGTATGTATTAACAAACTTCTTCAAGAATTGTGCTTAGTGCCAAATTACATCTTAGAAATATACTTATTGCCTTTCCCACACCTAACCCTGGCAGTGAGACAGGAAATAGCTCAGTTTAATAGCTTCTAAGCCCAAATGATAAGTCTTACAGAGGTGCACTGGAGACAGTGGCCCAACCCCTTCACTCCCACCGGCAGCTCTTGAGTGGGTGGGTGGAAATCAAAGACACCATTTTAAATGAGTGTTTCAAATCCATTACAGAGCAAACATTCAGATGTGCTGGAGGCAGCGCATAAAGCACAGGAGCTGTGAGGTGTTTGCTGTTGTGTTACAAGACATTTTACTGCCGCTGAGTGACAGAGGGGAAGACAAAACCACAGGGGCATGAATTAAAGCAATCCGAGCCATGAAACATTCCTGTTTTTAAAAAATAGACCCATACTGGATCGTCAACCAAACAGGAAGTTCAGAGTGGCCGGGGAGACATTTCTGCTGTCAGTCAAACCAACATGTTAACAAGTTCCAGTGATGGCTTTCTGAGGGGTCACTGGAGGGCTGGAGACATCCCAGCATTTGGGTCACCACCTTGGAGCAACTTAGTGACTCCAATTTACCTAATCCTCAAGACTTTTGTGGGTACCTGAAAGAAACCGACACAGGAGAACATCAAAATTCAAGAGAGAAAAGCCTCAAACCAGGAACCTTCTTGCTGTGAGTCAACAGTGCCACCAACAGTGAGCATATGAATATTATTATAATTTAATTTAACATAATACCAATATTTATTGTAATGCTTGTTTTTACATTAAAAAGCATCAAGTATTTGCACTGGTCTGAAAATAACAAATGTTTCACAGGAAATGTTTATATTGATAAAACAATAGCCCATCAATGCTAGCATCCACCTGTGCTAGTGTAGCTAAGCAGGGGTCCTCATAACAACCCACACTAGCCCCTCGTCTCCTCTCACCTGATGCCTGCAAACATGTTGGGAAAGAGAAGCCATTAACAAAGTCTAGGGACCTCGTGATGGAAGACATAAATTTGCAGCGGCACAAACACACAAACCATTGGGCTATTAGTTACGCAATGGGAGGCCCCTTTCCCCAACCAACATCTATCATGGTAAACAGCATCCGCAGCTGTGTTACTGCCATCTAAGTGTGTGTGGTACATCCAGGCAGTGTTGTTCTCCTCCCATTATTGGAGCATCTCATGTCAGACCCCAGCATTAGCGCGCCCTCGCGTCTGGCTTGAGTGTGTATGCGCATCTTTATTCCAGTGTGGACCCGGGCAGAGAGCTGCTTACAGCCGTACGATGTGACTGATAGCGGCAGATAGAGAACTGATGATTCTGAGTGCCCACTGAGAGAAAACACTTCAGACGTCTCTGTTCCACAATTTGGCATTTTGGCTGAAGTCAGAGACAGGCAGTGTTTTCTGAAAAACAGAGAAAATGTGCAGGATAAAAGATTACAAGGAAGTAAATGCTTCGCTGTCGCAAAATAATGGCGCATGTACGCGCCGGCGCAACCGAATGCGGTGATACACACGGTTCAGAACTGCTGTGGGTGATGTATGATGCGATAGCTCTCTGCCTTCTGAGGATACAGACTGATTTTCGCTCCTGGCTCATTTGTAGGGAGAGTCAAGACTTCACGACTCATGTTTAAACATGGCCGGTACAATGCTATCTAAACAAACCCTTCAGGCTCTGCGCTGATAAGCCCTGGGTACTTTTTGCTTTGCTTTTAAGCAGAAAAAGACAGATGCACAGGGAAATGTGTAGTTTATGAATAAGTGTTTTCTTGATTTTTACTCTATGCTGGGAAAACCCTTTGAGAGACATTAGAGACCAACCAAACATATGATTGTGGTTTACATGTGTCCACATAACAAACTACAAAGGTCACAGGTTCGACTCCCAGGGAACACGCGTGCTGATAAAATGGTTAGCTTGAATGAATTATATGTTGCATTGGATAAGAGTGTCTGCTAAAGCATGAATGTAAGTGACTAGACAAGCATTGAAGGAGAGCAGTCTGTGCCACAGCCTGTTTTGGAAATTCAGAAACACTTAGAGATTCGAACACCCACTAAATTAAGTCTCACTTACAGAACTGCAAGTTATTATGTCATGTCTGACTTGAATCAACATTTCTCCCTCAAACCCAGCTAACAACATTAGATTGTAAGAACGCTCTCCTAATGTTTGACAAAATAACAAAAACATCAAAAATGCTTCCAGGAACATTTTAAATTTTAAAATAAAAAACGTTAACGTTTTTAAATATGATATATATACACTGTATATGTATATATATATATATATACATACACATACTGTATATATATATATATATATACTAAGTGTATATATATATGTGTATATATGTGTATATATGTGTGTATATATATATATGCACACACACGTGTATATAATAAACAAATTTTTATAATAAACAAAAAACTCTCAAGTTTTTGACTTGTAGGGAACGCTAGCCAGAGAGAACGTTCTGAGAACGTTCCCTGTTAGGTGGTACAGTACTAAAAGACTGGTGAAACAAAATCAGATTCTGAACCAGAATTGTCCAATTGTTTATGACTGATTCAGACCTCCCACTCAATCACTGTACATGGCCACAAAGCTGTTGAGGTACAAGCTCACTCTTAATAAGCTGTGTGCAGGAATACTGCATTACAAACATCTCTGCTGGAGGCGATGCAGAGGAGTTCTACCAGAAATTGACTGTTTTGTTTACTAGCGTTCACTCGGTCCGGCCGACTTCACGTTATTTATGCCATTTAAAGAGCTGTGTTCTACTAACTTCATCAGTTCACGTTGGGGTGACATAATTTCGAATTAGTAGGGAAAGCGTAGGTTGTTCGTTTCAAAGTTCACTCCATTTCCATTTAAATGAATAGCTGTGTGAGCACTTTTAAGGAAATATGACATTTTAGTTAGGTTAACATATTGTGTATGTTTTTCAAAGTCATCCTCTGTGAAATTACAAAACCACACAGGCACAGAGAGAAGCCGGGCTACGTACAGGCCCAATAACGTCATTACCAAGCGTGTAAATCATCAACAAGCATTCTGCTCATCAAGCACACATCGCTCCCGGCCGACAGACAGCTGTGGAGTGTTCTCATTTGAGACTGGAACCAAAGCCCTTCACAGACTTCTATCTACAAATCCTGATTCTATTAGCACATCATGTCATTAAATTTAGCCCCCGTTCTGTTCAATAAGGAGAGAGAAAGAGAGAGAGAAAAGTTGAAAGTTCTCTCAAATTTATTAAAAATACTTTTGCAGTATTGTTAGTAGAACTCTTAACTCTTGAAACACTTTTACATCTTAAAAAAGCATCACGGAATTTAAAAGAAATCTTGAAGAACATTCAGATAACCAAGCAATAACATTTAAAAGCTCCCATCGTGTATTTACACCGATCACACAGCCATCTGATCATAGATTGCAAACATCAATGCTGTAAAAACACATTGGAGAGAGAGATAGCTGTCCAATCACTCAAACCACCTCAGGAGAGGCATGCGAGATGTGCTTGCATGTATACATGCTGGTTATCAAATATTTACAAGCGCCTGAGACTCTGGATAAATGAGAACCTCTCGCTGCTTCAACACTTTATACGACACGGGTTCTAGTGTTGCTGAACCACGGAGAGAACAAACATAAACACTCTAAATATGGATCGCACTACACTAATGGACAAGAGCTGAGTGCTAAACTTAAGTTAGAGCAGAGACCGGTCAGATACATGATAACAAAATCACTGGACAGATTATTGTATTATTCATTATCTTCCTCATGTCACTTCCTCGTGTTTTTGAGGCAAAACCTCCATTTGATCGCGCCGTTCCTTTAAAGTCATTTAAGTACAGACCTTTTCCATTCCATTATTGCCTTTGAATTCATTCCATTTTACCTGCTGTGCAACGGAGCAAAAACCTGAAATTTAAATGGTTTAAATGGCTTTTTGTTCTGTGGTTCTAGGAGGTCAAATTTGGATTAAGTGTGATTTAAAAATATATATAAAATTGAGAAGGAAGTGAGACGGAGAGGGAAATTAAGAAAGAAATCTGAAAAGAGTTTTTGAAAGGAGAAAAATAATCATGTGACAGAATGGTGAAATACAAATGTAATTTTTCACAGGGTTTGCAGGTCAACCAAGCGACAGTGCCAATGACTCTTTAATATGATTTTACTAAGTGAGGGTAAAAATTACTGAAGCGAGTGCAAGTTCTGCTGTTGCTAATTTGTACAGCTAATACTGTGAGACAAGTGTGAAATCTTATTAATGTGGAATTTGTAATGCAGGTGATAATTATTTGAATGTGATGTGATTCAGCTACTTCTGCAACCCTCTTAAAGGTGGTTATTGTGATCCTTAAAAAACGTACGTTTACAAAATATATTTATTCTATTCTGTTAATTAAAAATAATGTATGCACATAAAGTTGCCCTGCTTTGTGTTGGGGGATCTGAGGGCGTCCCAAACACCTGTGTTGACTGTTTGACAGATATCACTGATAAATGTGTCATGGGAACACATCCTGTCTCTGTGACAGCCATGTGCACTATACAATATGTCAGGGAGCATCCTTGAATACTAGCTTTACTATAGCAGCAACCATCGGCAGTTGTACAAAGGTCACATGAGTCTTCTGAACTGTAAAACCAGAAGTTTCTTTAATTTTCACACTAACATTGTATGTCTCTCTTCCGCTCTGTTGTGCAATCTTCCATTAATAAACTTAATCACACTATATTTCATGCTCAACAAAGTGTCATTTTCTGTGGAACTGTGAACAGCTAATCAAAACAAAGCCATGAGAGTTAATGGGGAAACAAACTATGCTTAAAATCTATGACTGTTTCAAACATATACTTCTGTACTAGACTTACTATTGGTGCACTACATAGCATGCACACTGTGGATATTTTGCATGCATGGAATGTTCTACCGCATTTAACACACTGTATATCACGCTGCAATGTTGCATACTGCTGTTTGAAACAATACCTGATAAAATTGCTAATAAAATGAATACACAATATATAGTACACACTGTGCAGCATTCACAATGCTAGCAAGGTTTTCAAGCTTTCTCTCTCAAGTTTCTCAGACAAACTAATACAAAAACCTTAACAATGCAAAGGACATTTGTTTAATTATTGGATTAGCACACTATTTGCACGTTTTCAAGGTAAGTGAACATATACCCATGATGTCATATGTGATAAGAGCAGCTGTAATGCTGTGAGTCCTGATGGATCAGGGCTGGGTGCAAATTAATGGCAAACATGGGGGTGGGAAGAACCGCAAAGATGGATAATTATCAGCCTTTAAAAATAGATGTTTGAGGTCGTTCAGTAGTTGTGTTCAGCTCTGGAACAATGGCAGCACTTCAGCGTTTCTTTGGTGTTCTAGTACTTTGTACTACTGGTAGTTTGTGTGCTGCATATTCTTTGGCACAGAATCAGCTAGCCTTTCAATGGCCTGGACAACAATCTCAGCTGAGTTTTCAGGGTAAGCAGCCAGTTCCTCAGGCAGAACCTTTGCAGAAGTGTGATGTGGAGGAGTATGAGAAGGTGCAGTGTGGTGAGCCTGGTATCGTTCCTGCCAATTGTGAGGCTATAAATTGCTGCTTTGATGGCCAACAGTGCTACTATGGAAAAACTGGTAAGTGTTTTGATTTCTTCTCTGTGTGACATCAGATGGAGCCTCTAATGTGTCTTGTTTCCCTTACTAGTGACTGTTCAGTGTACAAGAGATGGACAATTTGTAATCGTGGTCGCAAGAGACACCACTCTCCCAAGGCTGAGCCTGGATTCCATCAGTCTGCTGGGAGGCAGTGACCCACCATGTGGGACTGTTGGTACCACTGTATCTTTTGCCATTTACCAGTTTCCTGTCACTGCCTGTGGCACCACCATGATGGTGAGTATGGTGTGCTAGACCAGCCTTCTGTACCATGTCCAATGCTAATGTCATTATCTTTCTGCAGATGGAAGGTGACTATCTTGTGTACGAGAACAAAATGACCTCAACTTATGAAGTAGCCGTTGGACCTCTTGGGTCGATCACAAGAGACAGTCATTATGAGTAAGTGCTTATCATCTTGCTCTGCTACTCTTGTTTCAGCTCTTTTATATGCTTTATACCTCCTGTCTCCAGGCTTCTCTTCCAGTGCCGCTATTCTAGCACAAGCGTTGAGGCTCTGGTTGTGGAAGTCAACACTGTTCCTCCACCACCTCCTGTGGCTGCTCCTGGTCCCCTGAGAGTGGAACTCAGACTGGGCAATGGACAGTGCTTTGCTAAAGGATGTGTAGAAGGTAATCTTTTTCTTTTTCTGTCATATGCAGTTCTGCCTGAGCTATGCTAAACCAGTTTTATTTAACCATTTGCAGAAGATCAGGCCTACTCCTCATACTATAGTGATGCTGAATACCCTGTGACCAAAGTTCTGAGGGAACCAGTCTATGTTGAAGTGCGCATTCAAGAGAGAACTGACCCCAACATTGTTTTAACTCTGGGACGCTGCTGGGCAACCTCTAACCCTGAACCTCTGAGCCTGCCACAGTGGGATCTGCTTGTGAATGGGTAACTAATCTTCCTTGAATTGGTTTTCTAAATTTCCACAACCCCCCTCTTAAAGTCTTGATGCCTTGTGCAGATGCCCTTACCAGGATGACCGTTACCTGACCAGCTTGGTTCCTGTGGATGAATCTTCAGGCCTGCAGTTTCCAACCCATCACAAACGGTTCACCTTCAAGATGTTTACGTTTGTGGACTCTGCATCTATGGCACCACTGATGGAGAGGGTAACCATGTTTCTTGCTGCTCTAAAGTTTTGTGCTATGCTTGTTTCTGGTCTAACGTGTTTCTGTTCTCTAGATCTTCATTCACTGCAGCACATCAGTTTGTACCCCATCTGCAGCTGATTCCTGTGTTCAGAGTTGCAACAGAAAGAGTGAGTTATTCTTAACATTGTCAAATAACATGCCTGAGACATTTCTGACTCTGTCTCTTCTGCAGGGAGAGACCTTGGGACATTGAAAGCCAGTGGTACTGTTGTCTCCAGTGGTGAAATTATCCTACGTGTCTGAGCGCCTTGAGTTACTTTTGCAATAAACTTTGTTCCAAATCCATCTGCTTAAGATTCTTCTTTAGCTGCACTCACTGACGTTTAACACTCATATCTGTACTTCTATTAGTAAAGAGCTCTTGACTTTTCTAAAATTCTAGACACTGAATCTACAAATGCTGTTTAAGGCAAAATTAGATCTCTTAGCATGTACTACTCAGTCAGCCACTTTGTAAGTGCTAAACAAAAAAGTGGTGCTTGTACAACAGTTAGCTACGTCACTTTTCAACCTTCATAAAGTATCACTCTAGACTTTAAATATCTGTTTTTGCCTCCATCCCATCTGGGAGAGATGTTACCCATCCAACAGTACAGATACAAATGCTCTAATCCACACACATTAAAGTGACTCATACTGTCACTGTACCCCTCTCTTAGTGTTGCTGTGTCAGATGGCTAATTATAAACTTGAGGAAATGCTCATGGTTTTATAAACGGCTCTAGTGCTGCACATTCTGTGATCAACCCATCCCCACCATGATTTCTTTGGCCTACAATAACCTTATGGTTTTTAAGATTTTATGTGCTTCACTAGCTTAATTGTTGAACTCTGAACTGACAGCCAACCAGCATCTGTTGACAAAACTCCCTCACTTTGTGTCTATATTCCCTTTGTGCTGGAGGCATCTGCTGTGTGGTTTGTTGACAAACACCCTGTCATTTGTGTGTCCAGGGATCTCTGGTCTTCCTGGCTGTGACATGTCGTGCTGTGAGAGCGACAGGCTGACAGTGGTTCTGCGCTGCGTCTCTGAATTCCAATGTGAAAAGGTGTAACGCTGATAGTTACGCTGGTGGTTTTATGGAACAATCTGGGTCAAGTACAAATAAAGTTATAAATCCTTTTTCATGATCATATGATGAGTAATCCGTGTTGGGACCATACATCTATGACTTCTAGTCATAGGAGAAACATGATTATAGTATAAGAGGATTGCAAGGATGTCAGTCATGTGAGGTAAGAATCACATCTTCATAAGTCACAAGCAAAGGTTAAAGCCACAGAAAAATTATTTACATGCCATAATTTATTCAGCTAGCAAAAGTGTACAATTACAGTCGCTTACACAGACAAAGCAATTCAGCAGGTCATGTAACACCAACATGTAAGCACTACTTGTTTTTTAATACTCACAGAGAGCACTTTTAAAAGCTAACATATTGAATGTTTGTTTGCAAATAGGTGTTTTCCCAACTTCTGTTTTAATAGCCATACAGTATCTCACAAATATCATCGCCTCAGCTCAGAAATCCTGTCACAGAATGTTAAAATATTCACCTATTATTTGTTTGCAAACGCTCATTTGCATTTTTATGAACCATTTGCTAGATTTATACGTCAAAGTTCACAGTGTTCTCTGTCATTTAGGATCACACATCTGCTGGAAGGTGTAAATGTGATTCAATAACTGCCTTCCTCAGAAAGGCCAGGTATGAGAAACTTTTAATGACACACCTAACGGTGTTATTAGTGAAACACAGGCCATTTAGAGCATCGGGGGAGCTGAGCCTGCCAGTTCACGTCCCGTCCATTTTAACTTGAACAATAATGTGCTGTTGAAACTGGAACCAATAAAAAATGATTAGCTCGCTTGCCAGCGCTAATTGTGTTGCGACTAATTCTCTGATGCGCAGGCAGTGTAATATTGTACACGGAGGAAATTACTAGCAATTAACTGAAGGCAATCCAGGAAATTATTTTAAACAAATATTGGTGGAAAATACCACAAGCCTTTCAATCTGGTTTGTCTTGAAATCTGTCTTTATGCGCCGTTTCTCTTTTATTCTGGTTGGCTGAGGGTTTCTTTTAAATCAAGCATGAAGCATAATGGAGTCTGAGATCAAAGACTTGGAGTTATAAGGCTCAGCTATAGCACAGGCATGAAAATGGGAATTCACAGAGAAGCAGAACTCATTTTAAACAACCATCATATCTGTGCAAGCGCAGGGTGGGCCGCAGTCGGTATGATGGGATGCGTTGGCGCTCCCCAAAGACATTTGCAGTACATCAAAGTGCATGCGACACTGCGGCGGCTTCGCAATAAAGCAGATGCGGACTGGTCGCCGCCATGATGGCCAATTGTCCTTGGTGCTATTTGTAGTAAACATACAGGGATTTAAACCCCTCATCTCTGCTGAAAAGACCAAACTGGGTCTTGTGGGAACACCAGCATTCAATGATGGAGACCAACAACATGTGCTGGTCTGTTCAGCAGGGATTCTCTTTTGTCAGGGTACGGTATACAATTTTGGGTCTATACAGCACGATACGCAAGTAGCCACAGATAAAGAGCGGTCTGCAGATGCTAATAGTAGCTGCTAATGCTAATAGTAAGCAGGATCATCTTTAAACAAGGCCCAACTCTCAGACACCCAGCTCCACATTCAGGTAGTTTTAATGGGATTACACCCACTTTCCATTCTGCTCGCCCTGTCGATGGGAACAAACAGTGACCCAGCAGAACATGTTCTCCAGGACCTCACTGCTGCAGTTCAGCTGCTGTCTGCTCACAACATGAAAAACTATTTCACCTACAGGAAGACAAAAACAGGAATGGGAACAGTGCAGGTCAACTGAATCCAATCACAAACAGAAACGCAATAAACAACAGTTGCTAAAGACTGAAACAAGACTAAATAATAAAAGTCATGAGACGCTACTGAAATTGTTGTGCATTTACAATTAAATGTAAAAGGAATCATTAAAACACTGAGTATGAAATTAAGAAATTCTGAGTATGTCATTAACTAAACATTAACTCACTCACTCACTCTTGTCTAACACAGCTGTGAATTTGAGGTCAGGTGTTGAGGTCAGGACTCATGTTATTGGTGTAACATTTAGTTTGGTAAGTGGCAAATGTGTGTCACCTCTAAAATTCCAAATGCCCCCTACTTTAATTAATCTGAGCCCTGACTCTGAAAATAACTTGTAGATATGCAGGATGGAATATATAACCTTGCTATCAGATGATGGCAAAGACATTCCATAATATAAGAAAATAGCGTATCTTCTTCCTGGCTTTGTGTATAAAATGTCTGGAGAATTAGCCAGTTTCGCTTGCTCATCACTCCAACCCATCAACCAGTGACTTCTCACCACTAAAGCAAAACCATTTGCGTTAGATTGTTTGACCCTAACAATTTCTTCGCGGCCTGATCTGTTTGTGTTGTATCAGTGATCGCTGCTGTTTGCTTCAAACAAAATGCTGATAATTGCATCAGATGTAGCAAAGCTCTGGTGGGCCGCTGGTGGGAAATGACTGCAACACTTTAAATAGCTTTCAAAAGTGGCTGTTTCACAACTATAAAGCTCCCACGTTTGTGACATACAGCATATTAGCAGAAACTCATTTGTAATTGTGGGTTAAATTAGGTCGACCTTGTTTAGCTGATTGTTTGTGTCATTCATTATTCAGCTATGCTAATACTAATACAATCATATTAGCATATTGCAAGCTAGTATATTTAGTTTCATCATAATCATGCAGAAAAAAATGCACATATAAAGATTAAAACATTTCTGCATTAAAGTTGATCTGATCTTTACCAAATATATTTTCATGATTTATATATTATATCTTTATTAGTTAAATATTACAGTTCCAGACTGATCACAAACCAAAGCTATGAGGAGTTCAATAAATGAAATTATGAGACTGATCAGAGAAGCCCAGTGCTATTATAAGCACTGCCAGTTTGCTGTTAGATTTTGCTATTTAAGGGAAGCAATGTCTAATTTGAACCAAGCTTTGAACAAAACAAACCTAAAGCATCTATTAAGAATAGTAAGGCTTGCAAAGATAAGATTACAAAAATAGCACAAACAACCTTGTGTTCATCAAGACAGATTGTTTATAAATGAAGAAAGCCCTGCAGATGCCTTCAAAAACACATTGACTATTCAGTGTCAGATTCCTACACTTTTGAGGAACATGCAAGCGTCTCTCTTAATCCAAAACATTAAATAGGAACCATGTTCATGAGAGGACACACAGAAGACACTGAACTTCTGAAGTTCACAAAAGTGGACCTCAATCTTCCCCAGTGCTACTGGCAAAATATTCTATGGAGAGATTCAACTAAAGCTAGGAAAAAAACACTATCTGTGGAGAAAAATCACAACACAAAGATCTAAACCTCATCCCTGCTGCAAGAGGAGAGAAGAGCCATCATGGTTTAGAGTTTGCCACGCTGCCTCAGGGCCTGGACAGCGTATCTGCAGAAGAACATAAGACCATCTGTCCAAGACTGAAGCTCAGCAGACGTTGAGATGTGATGCAATAGGACAAACAACCCAAAGCTTAGGACTAACTAACAAAAGCAGAAAACACTCTTCTGGAATGGACCAGTCAGAGTCGTGACCTCAGCCTGGCTGAGATGCTTCCAATGACCTCAGAGAGTGATTCACACCAGCCATTTCAACAGTATTACTCAAATGGTGCGAGGCTCCTCCTGAACCTCTTGTTTTTTAGGTCTGATCTGCACTTACAAGTGAAGTTTGGTTGGGGTTATTGCTGCTGAAGGAGGACCAGACAGTCATTATATCCAAAGGGGTCACATGCTTTCTTCTCCCTGAAGTGAGAGTGTGCTTGGGTGTCTAAAATAGACATGAAAATGTATTCCTGCTTGTACGTTATTAAAGTAGACCGTGTTGGTTAACTGTGGGTTTGTCTAATGTTTGATCAAATCAAATGTATTTATTTACAAAAAGGCAATGAGAGGTAATGCATTTGCTAACAACAACTAATAAATGTGTTTAAACTAAACTGTGTTTGAAAATGACAATAACTAAGATTAATAAATGCTTTAAAAATGCTGATATTTGTTCATGTTAACTAAGCCAACACAACCAAACAATCAAACTCTTGCAATTGACTCCCAGAATGTTGCAGCACATTTAATTTTAACAACCGGTCCATTTCTTTCTGGAAAATGTCAGCCTGACTTCAACATACGAGATGCAAACTATATAAAGCAACCTGCAGTTTTATGTTTCAAACAGAGGTGGCAGTAGAGAGGCAATCGTTGCACATTTCAGCTGTTTCTGCAGCATTTTGTATTTCTCTAAGCTTTGGTTTGCATTCTGTATTCATTATTTTTTTGTTCAGTTCGGGTTGTTAATTTGTTCCTCTCTTCTCTCTCTGTGTGTTTCTGGGATTAATAAAATGCATCATAAAATGTTTTGGATTCTTCAGAATAAGCCTTTAATGGAGGACGGGTCACCTCCGATTCAGAACTCACTTCACAAACACGCTCTGTGTGACAGTTTGAGGATGCTAAAAGCCTTGAGATCAGACTGGAAGGATTTACACAAACTAATTCTGCAAACTGAAGGCAGCACACAAACATCAGGTACCATTTCATTTTAATTACAGAATCCTGCTATCTTTTTTAATCATCTCATTTTCCTCGCAATGTTTTAAAAACGTGAAATTGCTGTAGCCTCTTACAAATGGGATTTGGGTTTGTCCCACCCTTGGACCTTATCTGTGTCTAAAATAAAATTGTACAATGTTATATTTCAATCATAGTCGTTTATTTAATATTTATTGCTAGACAATCACACAAAGCAGAGTTTTAAACTGCACTAGGACGTGCCCTACATTTTTCATGTCCAAAAATTGCAAACCCCAAATTATAAAAAAAATACAAAGAGCGTAACAAAAGAAACGAATAAAACAGTTCTGGACTTCCTGAGGTTGACAATCAACATGTACTAAAGGTTAAGATTTTAATTTCACTGATCATTTATAGAAAAGGAAAACAAAATAATTTCAGGCTCTAATTTGTATCCTGCTCATTTAAAGTGTCACTGGGGAGTTTGTGGTCCCATTGTGAGGAAACACCTGTTGAATGTTCACTGGAGGGTTTGTAAGGCAATATTCTTTATAAAGCTGCTTTGGCACAATAATGGTTGTGAGAAGTGCCACACAAAACACCGGACTGAATTGAATTGACCGGAATTAATTAATCCCCTTCTGTGATTGGATGTTCCCCAGGAGACTGAAGAATGAAATAACTGTTGCCTGAAGGGGGGGCTCTGCGAAAGATTTTCACTTTCTGTTATTACCTTTGCTGTTGATTAAACATGTTGTTTCATTGTCTAAATGCTTGCCTGCTAGCAACTAATTCATATTTCACAGGATGTGGGTGCTATTTATTGTTTGTATACACACACACACACACACACACACATATATGTATATATATATATATATGAGCCTAAAATATGTGCACCACCCTAAATTAATTCCTACCCCTCATTCAGACAAAAAATTCCAACACAATTAAGCCTATATTGATAAAGGATTTGCATTAGGAATCAGTCATTCATTATTAATTAGCACACAGACATTATGTCCAGCCAGAGATAATGTTAATGGCTATTCAAAACTATAACCGAAATATGAAAACATAATTCTGTCAAAATTCCTTACAAAATAACCCAATTTTTAATCCTAAATTTATCAGCCACATACACACTGCAGCTAAATACCACTGTCACTCCTCTTCTGAATCCTTAATCCTGTTCACACACACTTTATCTGTTCATGGAAGCGACAACCGAATTTACACCAGAAAATGAGTGACAATCGAATTTTCATTAAATTTGCGAGGCGCATGCAGAACAGGAGAAAACAAATTTTTAATTCGAAGCGCCACTATTTTGGAAACTGACAGCTAGCCTGAGGTGTTATATAATCACATCAACAACCGTACATGTTCTGATTCATTCACAAATGTTGACATTAGTCTCTCTCGCTGCTGTAATTGCTTCCCTGTGGTCCAGTGGCAACCCACACATTACAGTCCAGAGCTCTGTTTAAAAGCAGCAGTTTAACAAGCATAAACAAAACACAGACTGTTGATGATGCTGTGCTGGACACTGTCTCATTGTTAATGCTGGGTTACATGTTTCATGTTAAACATACTAGCTATCATAAACTTATGCTTCTACAGTTTGTGTAATGTTGATTACTACAGAAATAACCAGACTAGCTTGACTTCTCTGGTCAACAATCTTCACAACATGGCTAGTCCACCACCTTGACTAGCAACCAACAAGCTTAATTAACCACCAGACTTAACTAGCATTGCTGCAATTTATGGGTTAAAGGTTTACATTACACAAGCCCACTAAACCTTTCTCCTTATCAGATTATGAGATTGGTTCAGTGTACAACAATATCAGCAGTAGCAGTGGAAAGACCATCTTCTACACTTCCACCATCTGAAAATGACCTCCAGCCCTGACAACCGTGTGTCACAGTTTACTGCTGCCGAGCTCAGGGGAGTCTGGAGAGCAGGAAGCCTGGATCTGTCCCTTCTGCCCCAGGCGTCACACATCTTATTACACTGGAGTTTAGCTGTGGATCAAGTCGAGCACTATCTGTAACTCCGCTCCATGCTTTGTCTCCAGAGATTTCCTCTATACCAGCTGTCAAAGCTGACAGCACACTGACAACATGGGATGCATACTGCAGAGTGCACTGCAGTGTCTCCTTACAGCATTAGAACACATTCTCGTTTGGCATTTAAAAGCTACTTCATTATCTTTCCACAGAAGTTAACAGAACCGTACGGCATTTTACCAGTAAATTATTCTTTTGATCTGCATAAATTGATGGCTGGAGTTTAAAAGCCTGGGTTTGGGTTCATTCTGTGTTTATCAGGCAGTTGTTCTACAGATGCAATTTTATTTTCTTTCATTAAAAAGTTTTGTGCAAAAAGAAACTAATAAGTGTTTTAAATCATGCACTCACTTGAGACAATCATTTCAGTAAACTGAGTGGGCCAGTCACAGTGGCCGTCATTCTGAGATAACTTCACTAATCAAATAATGCTTTATTTTAAGCAACCCCCTGTTACCTCCATTTCCCTGTTACTGAATTCAGACACAGCCAGAGGTGCAACGATTTATTATGTGAACACAATCTGTCAAATTGAAAATGGTCGCAGCTGTCACAGTATCAGATTTTCATTACACAGTTAAAATCGTGGCAATTTGTGGTAAACATGTCATCACTGTATCTGTTAACATAAAAAAATAAATAATGGTATCAGTTCTTTCTTAATTGTGATGACGTTTTGATATATTGTGAGACTTCTATGTAAAAATATAGGACGGATTTCCAACCACATATAAATGCCTTGCTGGGTTCTAGATTACAGTATAAACAACTGAATAGATGAAACATTCCTGCCCTAACTTCTGCCTTACATTCTCAATTCCACAGCACGTACACGTTCTTGTTTTGCCTTGTTTAGAGCTGTATACCAGAATTGCCATTCTAGCCTTTTAAAGCTTGACCTCATATATATCAAATAAACAGAGCTGAATTGCCCGGGCTAATGCATGAGCGCATTGCTTCTAATAAATATATTATGACCTTCTGCTGTCAGTTCTTCCTTTACAATTTCAAACATGCACTTTAGCCAGATGTTGTCATGGTGACTTGTTGCATTTTGTGCAATCGGTTTTAATCACCCTGTGCATTCTTTGGAATATGAAGAAATCAAATGTTCTGAAGGATGGAATAAAAGGCACATGCATTCAGCTCTCTTTGAAGTCACGACCGCAGAAAGCGGGCGCGATAAACTCCTTATTGTTTTGAGTCTTTTTCTATTGTGTCTTCAGGGGAGAACTTTGATCAAAAGGGCTTTTCTTCTGACAAATACAGAACTATGTTTAGTCTCTAAACCATCACAGGAAATTGGAAGTTATTTTGTCTTCAACAGCAGAGCAAAGGGGGGTTACACATGCTAAAAACTTTCATTACCCTTTTGGGCTCAGTATGAGGGCATGCATCTGTATGCGCATGCGTGGGCGCAGTCAAAGCGGTAGCTTCATTCGACTCTACCTCCCACTCTTGTCATTTACAGCATGTAGGTTAATTAGAGATGTTATTTTTGACCAACCTCTACAAAATCTCCCAAAATCCTAGATAATCCTTTAATATTCAGAAAAACTGTGACTCATAATTTCAGTCACATTGTTAGCTTATGTAAAAGCATGCACAATTAAGCGGTCAGGGTTTAGCAGGTTAGCATGGCCCAGTTACCCCTGCTAAACTACAAATTGTGGTAGTTCTGCACCAGCAAAGCAACTGCCATTAAGATGAAGAGGAATGACAACAGAAAGCTTTTCTCAGGTATTACAGATGTCCCCAGCTGACAATTATAGGTTGTAACATTTTCTTACAAGTTATACAAACGCTGAAAATGTTATTTTGGACAAAATGTTACATGTTGTATTAATGTTATTGCTTCGCTTAGCTATAAGGAGGCTGTTCAAACTTTCTATTTCTGTAACATTTCTGTAGCATCTTCTTTAGCAATTTAAAACTAACAATCCGCTAACAATTTGATGTGTTAAAAAATTTTATTCTAACGTCTCTGCAAAACCGCTTGACTTCATAATGTTTGAAAGAATTTTCACAGAATGTTATCCAACGTTTCAAGAACGTTTCCTGTTAACTGGGGACATGATGTTTTTCCACCTGTCGTGATTCTGAATGAATGCTCTTTTCTGTGTCGTACGTTTGACTTGGTTTTCAATCATTTATAAGGGTGAATACAATCAATCAAGCCATTATGGACGCGATCAATAATCGCACTAGACGCGCTCTCCCTTCCTCTGCCTCGCTTGTATGGCTGTAATTGAGTAATTAATAGAGATGTAGCACGGTACTTGTGGGAGATATTACCATACATAATGCATTAGCAAAGAGAAGCCTAGACTCCATATTTCATATCTTTTATTATGGGCTTTCATAATGTAGCAGTTAAGAAAACCTCTCATTTCACCCTGCATTCTACGGTTGCTCTCTACAATGCAATAATGAACTTTATCTAGCGTTCAGCACCGCGGCTTGGGAAGTCTTCAAACAGGAATAAAGCAGAAGAGGGAAATTATTGTGCAGGCTTCATTTTTTATGACGGTTAATAGCTTTACATTACCAACAGAATGATTCAAATAAATAATTCTGCTGCGTATGATTGCAACACACACACAAAGAATTAAATAAAAAACAAATTCATATGCAAACACACACAGTGACTACTGAGTTCAGTCAGATTAAAAACTGTACCTGTCACAACAAACATTTTTAAACTAAGTTTTAGCAGCAAACACAATGTTACAAACACAAGGCTATTTTTGACACAGTGTGTAGCTTTAACTATATACAAATATATGCGCCACTGACGAATAACAGTCCCCAAATTCTTTTGTCTTTTGACTAAAGACTTTCTAAATGGTAGAGAATTAGTAAAAAAATAAGCAAAAGAAGTAAAAAAATAACTATAAACCTACTTTATTAAATGAGGTAGTGTGTGCCACCCTAGAAGCACTGAAAAAAAATCCAGCTCAGTGTCGTTTCTGTTTTTTCATGTTTTCATGCATTTCATGCATGTGCATCAGCAAGAATCTATTACAAATGAAGCAGCGCGCTGCCTTCATAACAGTCGCATGGTTCATAGCAACTTCAGTGCATTTCTTGAACTACATTAATCTTAACATGCTAAGACTTCAGGAGGTGGAGCTCATTTTGCCCTCCATCTGTGTGCGAGATTTGATTAAACTGTCACATCACCGAGAGGTTTAATGGTGCCTGACAATTCTGGAAAGCTCTGACATCTCATGATGGGAAACTGTAGTGCGTCGGAATATCGGCTGCATTCACGCTGTCCCCTGCCCATCATTACTGCATATAGACATACGCTCCCTATTGAAATCCACTTTACGCTGCATGTTTAGTGCAGAGCGGCTATTCGCTAATGACCATCAAAAAGAAAAGCAGAGCTTTTTATTTCACATCGTGAGGAGTTCTATTAAGAGATTCAAGCATTAAAATAAAATTAAAGTACATACTGGCCCTTTAATGACAACATGAAATATTAACACTGAAATGTAAATAATGTAAATAAAAAGTAAATCCAGATTTCTCTGTGGCCAGTGGATTTGTGGTTAATCTGTGGTAAATAAAGACTGTATACCTGTATACAGGTAAACTGTATGACCATTACGGAACGCTTATTATTGCTAGTACACAAGCCAATAGCAGCGCTTCGCCAGGTAATGTAACTGCTGTGCACCAGCTGTATGGTCAACAAAACACAAGACTCAGAAATATATAGAGATTATATTGCACAACACTATTTGGGAGGAAATGCATTTTCAACGTTCAATTTGGGCTATTTCCCAATGTTTTCCTGTTTGAAAACGGCCTTTATTAAATTTGTGCTTGCACCTAACCCAAGCTTTCTCACTCTCACCCACATACAGACGAGACGCGCTCCACTACAGTGCTCGGCGCTTTCCTAAAAAAAGTTCATAGCAAAGACTTTTTAACAAGCAAACATTTTGTAATCCACTAAAGCGATAAAATCCATTTCCGTACTCATTTGGCTAGAAAAAGACACATTTTCAGAGGATAAGGTGCTCACGCTTGCAAAGTATAGAGTCGTCATAACTTGTGCCACAAGCGGGTTTCATTGTGAAAGGCAGTATGTCACAGAAGTGTTTACAGACCTGCAACAGTTCGACTTTATTAAAAGCTGTCAAATGGAAGAGAAGGTCAGAAATCAGCTACTTCCTGTCTCCAGCACCCGGTTCCTCCACATCCTGTAGATCGGACTCACTTCCAGGAGGTTCTTATCTCCGCTCCAAGCTTCTCTGCTGGAGGAGAGACGCCTGGACATTAAAGTGTGATTTATTCAGCTAATATCCTCAGGTCAGGGGAAGTACAGCAAGGTCAGCCATAACAGTTCTGCCTGCTGGGGCTGTACTGAACCTCTGAGAGCCAGAGGACTGGGTGACGCTCCAGACACAATACAAAGTTTCTTCTGTATACTGAGTTACTAATGAGGCCATGTTGATAAAGACCATGTGGTTCTTAACTTAAACTAATATTGTGGAACCATTGTGCAGATTAAAGAACATTTTTGGTAATTTATTAAATAAACAGTAATAAATATAAAAATTCTGACACTTTTTACTCCGCATGTGTTTTATGCTTTAAATTATGATTTTCCCCTGTGAAAATATAAAAGGAGAATTCTGAACGATCTTTATACAATTTATCATGAAGCTCTAAAATGTTTAATACTTCAACTTAAAAATACAAGTTTGCTCACAAGTCACGAGAAACGATCACAACAATTACACTGACATCTAACATTTTGCCATTTTTGAGTTGCATAAAGATTTGAATGTACGCTTTACTTTAAAAGTATCCTGCTGAAGCTAGCAACTCCAAGGTTATGAGTTTGATTCTCAGTAAAAACAAAAGTTGGAATCTTTTGTGATGCATGAAAAAAAAATCTGGAATGCACTGCAATCACAAGGATTAAAGCGTTTATGTATAAGTGAAAATGATTGAAAGTTTACTTTTTCTTTAAACTATTTATGCAGGCTGACTAAGTAAGAAACACAGTTTTAAATTCATTAGCAGTAGCCTAAACAACTCGCATGCATTAAAAATCAGGGGCGGTAACCGCACTTTTTTCTTCTGAATTGCTATTATTACTGAAATTGTTATTGAAAACAAACCTAGCAACTTTTTTGTTTTTGTTTCTGATAATGCGCCTCGGTGACGCTGACTGCCACGAGTCACAAACACACAGGAGTCGATATTTCCATCACAGGCAGGTCAGCGGCCTCGGTTTCACCGCTCTGTGCTGGCAGGGACAGAAAGAAGAGCCTAGAGATGAGATAAATCGCTACCTTTCTGCTTCTTGGCAGGGGGTCTTCTCTAAAATGCATATAATTAAGCCGGGTAGAACAAACAGCCATTATTTAGTTGTCAGAACATCATTTTGTAACTCGTGAAATGGAGGGAGGGAGAGAGAGAGAGACAACAGGAGAGATGATTAAGAGTCACTCTATCCTCTCGTCTGGATATGTAGTCCCACAGGAGATGGCTGGAGTTTAAATCAATGCTCAGCTTTTATTCACTGACTCACTTATGTTCACACACACACACACACACACACTTGTTGCATTTCATGTGCATGAACATTTATGGAAGCAAACACACACACACACACACACACACACACACACAAAAACAAAAACAAACAAACAAACACACTGTGTAATAGAAAACAGGGTTAAGTATTAATACTGCAGGAGAGAGCAGTGATAATTGCAACATACATAAATATAACATTGGTAATAACGTACTGTACTGCACTCATTGTGATCAAATGTGGTAAACAAAATACAATCCAATTTTCTCCACAAAATTACAGGAAACATCAGAGAGGACTGAAATAAAAAACTATATAAAAAAAAAGACAAATAGCCAGGAAGTTCTAGGAATGTTTGAAACATTTAGCTTTTATGTGTTGTATCAACATTTTTTGCTTGGTTCTAAAAATGTTATTCAAAGGTTTTTAAACATTACAGAATAAGCTAACTACCTAAGATATATAAAATATATATATATCATTAAAAAGCTCTATTAATGTTACTGCAATCATGTTCTTGATAACTCTGGGAAAACATTAGCCAACATTCTAAGAACATTCCCTGTTAGCTGGCTTGTTTGTTTTGCTTACTGTGCCTTTCTATATAGTCTGCTAATATTAACATTTTCTTTAAATATATTGAGTGTCTGAGGATACGTTTTGCATATTCGCTGTAAACAGTATGTGCACAGAAAATATAATTATTCCTATGATACAGCTTTATCAATTACAATATATTACATTCATCACATACCACCGACACAATTGTAATCAATTACATTTATAACTTAAGAATCAGCCTGTACATCCACCTGAATCATATTAATATATACATTCAGCCAACAAAAGCAATGCCTTCTGCCAAAGATGTTTCAAGTAAAATATCAAAGGTTTAAAGTTAAAGTTATTCTCATACTCCAGCGATGTTAAATACCATCAGATCATCAGAGAGCGAAAATGACTAACATTTCATCTACATTCATGGTTCCCTCTAACAGCTATTCCCTACAGCACAATCCCCCCTATCCAGTGGACATGAACAAACTAGGGAGCGATAAAGCAAACCAAGCCTGACAATCCTATCAGCCAGTCTTTAATTATTTATCCAGGTTTGTGCAGATTGGTCACCCTCTGGGAGAAATTAAAAAGTTAACAGGCACTTTGGAAAATGATGTTCTGATGCATCTTTCAAGGGGCTTACGAATAAAAGAGGGTTCCATCTTGTTTCATAATTAGCCAGGGCCTTGTTTCATTTCGGATTAGCGCGGCTATTGACGCACAATGCTGTCTGTCTGCCTGCTTAGGGCTAATGGCTGGAATCAACAGTGGAATCAGTGAACAGACTAACTTGTGATTATCTAGCTGGAAAACTATTTATAAATCACAATAGTGTCCCTTCATTCAGCTAGTTGTGGTTTGGCTAGCCTGAAAACATAAACACTTATTTTAAGCACAAGAGAAAGCCGTGATAGGAAGATGGTGGGAGATTTTATCAAATTGTCAATAATCTACGGGCGCTGGTCACAGTCCACAGGCCATCCACTGGGAAAATGGATTTTGAAAACTCTTTTCAAAAGGTAAGACAACATTTTAGGTGAAAGTGTCACAACTTCAGCCATTTCTAAAAATAACTCTAAACCTAAAGTTGACTAAATAGCACAAAGTCTGGTCCACACTGCACCTTATTCTAGCAAAGCTCCGCCCACTTGTTTGAACGCCTGTGAAGTGACCAATCAATTTGTTGTTTTCTTACAGTATGTGCCATTTATGAACAGGTTTATCTAAAATGGTTCATCACTATAACAGATGTTGCTGCAGTTCTTGTAAACAATGTTATTACAAAAAACAGCAAAAACAGCTAAAGATGTAAATCCAATGTAGGTCAACTCATCTACCTACAGTCATCCCAACCCTTCCTGTGTTATGAGACGCAAACATAGACTGAAATTACCAACAAAGCAAATATTGCTTATAAATTCCAAACAACATATATTGTCTGTAAGTGAACACAACAATCTCACAGCTTGTGCAGCACATTAAAAACAAACACGCACAGCGCGGCACATTAAAAACAAACATGCCCACGGAACGCACAATAAACCCACTCAATGAAACGCTGACAAAAGGAGCAGAAAGTCTTTTTGTCTTGCTGTAGCTGATGACCTCATTAAAAGAGGCTTTCTCTCGTTCCAGTGTTATCTCTGACAGCCTCCACGGGCCTCCGTTCAGAGCCGTGCAGCTCAAACTAGATGAGAAACCATGATAACACGTTCTACATTGTGTATTACAAGAACTTCTAGCGTACACATACAGTAAAGACAAGAACATCAAACGCCTTTGTCTCCTCTGAACATGGCCTACAACTTGTAGCTCATAAAGTCTCATTTATGTCACCGTGAGCCTTTGATTAAAGTAAAAGCGTTGGTTGGAACAGCGAGAACACTGTAAATACAGTTAGTGATGAATTCAGATCCTGCACTCGTCTTCTATTCAGTTGCAAGCAACCAAAATAAAATGACAGAATGTATTATTTGTTGGTGTATCACAACATGATCTAAAGTCACAATCCTGTCCATCTAACAATTATAGCTTATAAGAATGTTTCCCTGATGCTTCTGTAAACAAAACTATTATTTTAAAATGTTAAAACGTCCAGTTTTTCAGATGTTTTGTTAACATTATTGCTTGGATACAAAAATTAACTTTTAATTCTATAATGTTTTAAAATGTTCCACTAACTACACAAGAAACACGTTTTTGATATATAAAGTTGAGCAGTACTGATGTTACTTAAGCAATTTTTGATAACGTTGAGAAAACATTTAGGGAACACTGGCCAACATTCTGAGACTGTTGCTTGTTAGCTGAATGTGCTCATAAGCCAAATTACAGCTGAGCAGCTAGTCTCTCAGGCAAAAGATATGTCATGCATTTTTAATGTGCAGGGAGCTGCTTGAATGTCAGCCAGCCAATTCTAAGTCACTTCTGTGAATGTGATGGGCAGTCATGAGTCGTGTCACCACCATTGTAAATCACAGCACAGCAAAGCTGCAGAGTATATACTGCTGCTTAACAAATCCACCTGTAGGAAAATGCTGAGCTCTGGTGCTAAAAACAAACCTGTATCCTGTTTATCACTCATCACATGACAGGCCTTCCTCGCAAAAGAGTCTGTTATGCCTTCCTAATTTACTGACATGATTTGAATCTGCTGCAAAAACAAGCGATTGTGGTTATAATTCACTTCAGTGTTGGTACAGATGGTGTTAATTGGAGGCAGGTGATAACAATGGCAGTTGGAGATATTTATAAAGCCCACAGGTAGCTCTGTACAATATCATATTTTTCTTTTTGTGGTACAGCGTACGTGGTGTATAAATTCAAAGAATGGGTCACAAAAACCCGGTCAGAAGAGCTAACGTTCCTTTTCTTCTCCCTGTTTACATTTTTTTTTGCTGCGAAAAGGAGATCAATTCCAGTTCTAAGCTCTCTAAAGCCATTGTTTCTTCTTTCTATCGCTCAATAGTCATCCATCACAGATAGAGATGACAGAAATAAGACGTATAAAAAGGCAATATAACAATGGTATGGCAGCGAGCTGTTTCACACAGATATAAGCGATCTATTTGGTGTGATGTCACCGGTCTCTCATTGTACGTGAGAAACAGAAAGCGACAGTGCCGAGAGCAATACAGATTGTGGCGAGATGAGTCCTTCCAATAAAATGGTTGAAATCGGCATGATCTGTCCATTAGAAGTTGGAAAGCTTTGTGGCAGTACAACAGCCTGGTGAGAGGAAAGTTAAATTACAGGCTGAAAGTGTTTAACCATCCTTAGTTAGTTTTCTACATTGTAGTGTATCTATTTTCAATGAACATGTTAGTTGTAACATTAACGGAATGTTTTAATGTTTTAATTTGCACCAAAATCTGAGGTTTACGGTAAAAACCGTAGAATAAAGAGAAAATCAGGAAAATAAACAATTTTTAAAACGTTTATTTAATATTATTTATCTCATTTGATGGTTATTTATCTATTTTCTATAGAACAAGCAGGTACCCTGTAAAAAAATCATAACTGATTACAATAAATAAAAACATTTGGAAAAATCAGATTTATCAGACGTGTAACCTAGCGTTTAGCATCTGCGCTGGGCCAAATCATTTCTGTTCCTGGATTTAGGCATTTCCTATTGCTCTCTCCCCCTAATCATTTAACACTCTTACAATGTGGCTAAAGGCCAAAATTAAAATTAAAATTTGGATTTTAGCCTCAACCATGCGGTTAATTTTAGGCATGGTTTAGGGAGCGAGTGGCCACTTCAGACTAGTCACAGATACACGCTAGCAAGCTCACAGAACTTCCTCTAATCCTCAACGGAGACCTCAAAAACAATAAGACGAAAGGCAGCTTTGTTTAGAACATAATTTGTTTCCATTAATTGGGCCGCTCATCTCCTGCCGTTTCCTCGCTGCAAATCCCCAATCCCTCGTCTTAATGAGTTAGACGTGTGACAGTTAGACAGAAGTGAAGATCTGAGGAGAGGGAGTAAAAAAATGTCTGACGCATTCAGAGCGTTACAATGGAAGCGTGCTGTTAGTGCCATTAGCATTGTTTCAGCCGCGGCGAGAGCTGCATGCTAAAAGAGCGTCTCCAGCGTAGTGGCGGCTGCCTCTGAAAGGGATGATCGATCTCTTTGAGCATCCATGGCCTACAAACACTGACTACCCACAATGCATCTGGCCTGTCCATCAATAAAGAGCTCTGAGAATACTTAACAGGCCCTTTGATGGTATATGCCTTAAAAATAATGAGACACAATGCAATCAGAATTTTTCTGTTATGTGCATATTATTTGTCTGTCTATGGCCATAATACTTATAAGATGGGTTTAAATTTCTATAAATACATGAACAGACTGCCAATCATATACTGCCTGATTGCCTTGTAAACAACATCCCTTCATTTCTGCTGTCTTTTTCCTTCCCTCGTCTGTAAAAAGACTTGAATGTGAGTGATTCTGACTTTTATAATATTCCCTTTTACTAACAGTTACTGTAAGTCTATACATGCTGTTCTTACCAAGTCGTATTTTTCACTTATTCAGAGATATCATTATATGAGACACTTCTGAGAAGCATGAAGAGACATTTGCTTTTTCTTTTCTCAACTTAAGCACTTCTCGCTGATAAGTGAAAAGTCATTAGGCAGAGGTAAGATGTCGTGAAGAGCCATCATCGAGATGGTGGATTCACAGACGAGGGCATAATTGCAAGAAGTCAATGAAGGGCTGTAATTGCGAAATGTTGCGGGTAATTGAAAGAAAAGGAGTGATGTTTCCCTCCGCGCATCTGCTAGTCAAAGCGAGTGTGAAAAAGTGAGTCTCAGGCAGTCAGTGTGTGTTTTGGTGTTTGAGGAAGCCTCAATATTCACTGCGAGTTCCACAGACCCTCTCCCTTCCCTCATCACGATCATTTAAATCATTTGCCATTCATCGTTCTTTAATAATATTTTAAAAATTCAATATGCAAATATATGCAGAGATTCTGAATTTCCTAAAAACTATAAACTTCACAAAAAAACAAAAACGGCTAAAGACCTTTGATGATGATTCTCATAATGTTGCTTAACATTCTCAAAAACGTCCTTGGAGCGAGGAACGCTAGTTCAGTACATCTATCAAAAACCCTATTCCTAGGTATTCAGGGGAACATTTAAAAAGAATAACATTCTTATGACCAAACAGTAATGTGAAAACATGCGAGTTGTCCATGCTAAACGTGACATACGGTTTTCTGGTTGATCGATTACTAATTTCTTACTGGCCAAAGCAAAACCACCTCAAGCTCAGAATCTGTTATTTTCCCGTTCCCTAGATATGGTTCAGGTTTCTCCATAATTGCAAATCTATTCATCCTTTTCCCCATTTCATCACCTGCCAAATCAGAAGCGTTAGAAAAGTAACACCACACCTTTGTATCAAATACCACATGATTCTGTGCCACTAACACCCATAACAAGCTGTAGAGTTTCATGCAGAAGTTGAATACTGAAGTTTGGGGCTTTAATTCCCTATGGACAACAGAAACAGTGACACTCGTCTCTGCAAGCGCCACTAAAAATAGAGTGTTTGTGGAATTTCAATGCATTACTGCCCTGAAAGCTGTAATAAATGAAAGTGTGGTGAAATGACGATCAGTAGTGGAGCCGTTTTATGATCCTAACATTTTACTCTGCAGAAAAGTAAATGAAGTTTGACCCTAAGCCACATTAAATCATCCTCTTTCCGGAAGTGGCCGAGAAGCACCAGCACTTTGTTAAGCCGTGACCATGTGGAGTGTTTTATTGATCTGCGTTTTCACTTCCTCAATAATCCATTTGCATAAGGAGTGTTTCTGGTGGACATAAATCAGAGAGCAGCGCTCAGATAGAGGCCAGCATGGAAGAGCTCTTCTGACAGGAACACTGTTGTGTTCAGTAAAGCCAGGACATTAATGAGTACCAGTATATATCTCATGAGGTGCTGTAAAGCAATCAGAGGAACTCAGCTAAGCACATCTCCTAAGAAGAAGCAAGCAAGGAATATTAAGTTTAATGTAGCTTTGTAAATGAACACAACCTCTGTATATTTGTAGTATATTTGTAGCACAAAAATGTGTTTAATTTAACTTCAACAATGTAAAGATTTAATTTCTGCAATTTCATGGTGCAAACAGTGATGGTAAAAGTTACAGATTGCAGCTTCAAAACAAACCTTCAAGCAAATTGCAATGTTTTATTTCAAACATAGATGGCGATAGAGAGTCAACTGATTTGAATTGCAGCTTTAACAATCATAATAAAACAATATTTTCGGTTTTATCCTGCTAAAACAATTCTAGGGGTGAAACAGACATTCAAAATGCTGAGAGCAGGTCCTGCTGTCATAGCCTGGAGTATTTCCCAGTGGACTGGGAAAAAGTTAAAGTTGCTCTCTGTTGGGTTGAATTAGGGCTGCTGAGTGCAGGAAGAGGAAGATTGGTATCTTACCCTGGGGTAACTGGTGCTTGTGCTCGGGCAAGGGGACTGTGAAGCGATGGGGAAATCGTGATTTTCCACACTCACTCCGCTTTGCCCTCTGTGGCCGGTGTATAGCATTAATAATATCACCTTATTTCTGTCATGTCAAAACATGAAAGTGTGTCGGGAAGAGATTGATGACTGTCATAAATCAATGTCTGGAAGTGTACGTGCACAATTGGAGGGGGAATAAACACACACACACACACACACACACACACACACACACACACACACACACACACACACACACACACACACACACACACACACACACACACACACACACAC
>JBAJNP010004092.1:0-35327 GCA_036877545.1 Yasuhikotakia modesta | reverse complement strand
TTCACAGAAATAAGCTCACAACTGTGGAATGACATGGGGTCGAGTAAATGATGACAGATTTATTTTGGAGGATACTGTCCCTTTAAACAGCAGAAAGTTGCACTTAGCGATGATGTAATCGCAACAAAAGAACAACAAGTCCTGCCAGTAATTCCTGCCGAAGAACAACAATGCATGCCACGATGCATTCCTGCAGAAAAAAAACAATTTTTAATGCAAAAGAATGTGCATAAAACAAAATACAGCTTTTTTACAGTCTGGTCAGGTGATTAATCATTAAAACAATGACTAGATGGTGTTTTCACCATAAATAGACAAATCCATTAGACTACACAAGCGTGTGGCTGCTGGTTTATATATAGAAGTCACTCAGCGTCCGAGACCCGTGTAGTGACCCGGACCATCTGCCGCCCAGTGCCGCACAACAGTGCCACAAAATGGCAGGCCGTAGGGTAGCCAGGCAGGTAACTCGGCGTCCCTGCGTGGCAACTGCTCTAACCGTGCATCCATCAAGCACACAGACACGTCATGTGCCGCTAGTGCTCCCTAGCCACCTTTGTGACAGGGTTTATTAAACACCTCGAGGCAGACATGCCTGGCTAGTGTGAACCCTATACCATATGATAACACGCTAGGACAGGAGAGGAAGTTTAGTCAGCTGTCACGTGAAAGATACCGCTAAGTTTACGTGTTAAATCCAGCTCGCGCCACCGCCGCGCCGCTGCAATGGTGTTGACAGGAAACGCATCTGGCTAACACAAACCGTCGGTGTGGCATCAGTTTCTTCTTCACAGTTCTCAGCTGCTTTTGAGAAAGCACACAGTTTTCCTCCCCTGAAATAGTTGCTTGTGATTGTGCTTTAATAATGTCCCATTGACAGTTTGCCAGAACACAAAGAGCTCCACTCAAAGAGAAATAAAATATTCTTGATTTTAATAAGAGGGTTTGGGAAGCAAAAGTAAGACATATAGTTTACACTGATTACTGGTTTATCACATGCTCTTTCTCTCTCTCTCTCTCTCACCTGTCTATAAGTGTTGTGTGTGTTCTGCACTGATTTACAATGGCTGTATATACAATGATTTTGTGCCCTTATAACTTTGACTATGCCTTTATATTAAATGTACAGATAACCTGTGTGGTGAAGATTCTGCAACATTTACATTTGGAAAACACTTTAATGCTAAGCAACTTGCTGGGTACATATTTCGATCAGCGTGTGCGTTGCATGGGAATCGAACCTGCAGCCTTTGCGCTGCTAACACAGGGCTCTACCAGCTGAGCTACAGGAACAGTGAAAGAATACAAAGACTCTTTTTTTTCTCTCTTTGTTCCACAGAAAACACATCAACATATAAGTTAGATGATTAGGTTTTAAATAATGCTTTAAGATAATCTTCATGCAGTATATACTGTACACAAAATAGCCTTGATGTAAATATGCAGCAAAAATTGTCACCAAATTGAAACACAAACTTGTGGCAGCACCATCTTATGGTGAGATTTCTACACATTATGCGGCTGTTCTGCAGTGCATCTGTGAATTGGCAGCACATAAGCTTAAGAAGCCTTTACATGGCAAGAGGATTAGCATATGTGCTAATCTGGAGTCTGTTTATGTATTCCAGACCTAAATACATAACAGAATGTATATGAAATCAATCTTTCTGATTTAGCCATTCCTAAAATACAGTTATGTTTTTTAAACTGCTGAGACGCAACAGGAATGCTTTGTCTAGATGGTCTCTAATCCATTTGTAAATGAAAGACTATAAATCAGAAATAAAAGTTGTGGCAAATGTCCTCCTTAACAAACGTCATGATTTTAAAGCGCCATTCATGCACAGAGTATAAACTGCGCAGAATGAATTACACACTATTGCTTTAAATGTCTAACCATAGACATGAGCAAATATAATAACTGCTGGGGCAATGAAACAGCTTTTTTAAAAGCATGTACGATATATCTGGCCATCCTTTATAAACAGACACTTATCAGAATGTGTCGTGCCTGGTGCACGTAGGCATGTTGTTCACAAGGGGCCGGACAGAGGGGTAAACAGTGATAGCTGTGCCCCAGTACAACACCCCCCCTGTATTCTCGGACCGCTCAGGAAGACATTGGCAGGCAAGACGCAGAGTCGCTTTGGCTCAGCATCTCTCGACTCTCCGCTTTCATATCTGATTCTCTTGTCCGGCTGCAAAACACTCAAGATGACAGAAGACTAGCAACTCTCCACAGCAGCTGAGATACTGACGAAGATTAACACACAATGTGTTCTTGCAGTTTGTTTATGCATTTTGATTTATAACGTGAACAATATTTAGTTTTTATTGTATTTTGCTTTTTATTAAAATGTGTCTGAATTCTGATTGGATCAGACGCATTTGACATGTAGACATGTTGAAAATGTGTCACATGCAAAACTTTTGAATTCTATATTCCATGCATTTTATATATTTTATGTTATGCTTGACAAATCAATTAATGACAGCATTTTTCACTCAGAAATTAAAATTCTGTCAGTTATTTTCATCCTAAATCTGAGAACAGCATTAGCAAATTCGCATTAGCTGTAATACGCACAAACAGACACCAAATTGCGCGTAATGTGGAGAAATCTTTCCTGCTCTTAAAAGTTTGACTATTTCAGCAGATTTCCGAAGCGTTCGTGTCAAATGTAATTGTGCAGTTTTAGGGGGAACGACACATATATATAAACAACATCCTCCTGTGATCAATAGAGATTTTTTTATGGATTCTTTTCAGGATCAATGTCAGAACGCAGATACTGACTCCAGATTGGAGGACGAAGGTCTAACTGAATCAGATATTGCCAAAAGAAACACTCTCAGTAGAGACAGGCTGCAACCCGATATGCAGACATCTTTTTATCTGTGCCGAAGCTTTTAATCACAAAACCCATCTGAAGATGTTGACTGAGGCGCCCTTTTGTTCATAAATAATAACAGTCTGATGTGAGGTTGAATGCAAGTCATGTTTCTTATTTGCTAAAATAAAGAGTCATTTGACACGGTGCGTCTGATGCACGGTGTGTGATGTTTAGCAAATTTTAAGATTCAAAAGATATTTGAATGCTGTCATTCTGTCGTTATTTGTCGTGAGGTAATTTAATATTACGTTTGGAAAGTCAAAGTGTTTCAGGAAATCACTTGAGTTGAATGGAAAACACGCAATGAGAGGCTGTCAGTCATTAACCTTTTGTTTGATATCTTCATTTGTGTTACACAGACAAAACCAGACAGGTTTGGAACAAGATGTGGTTTGTGACAGAACTGTCTATTGTTTGTTGTGAATTATTCCTTCTAAAGTGAATTTCTGACACAGTAATCACAATATATTTCATTTCTTACAGATGACAATTTTTGCAATATCAATCTCAACTTTATTAAAAACAAGCACTTCATTTATAAATATCTATAGGAATGTGGCTGAGATGGGGGTGTGGTGAATGCAAAGCAGAATTCTGCATATTCCAAATCCTGCATCCTGATTGGCTGCTCCATCTGACAGGCAGCACTGAACATGCCCCCATGCTGCGCCTGGTGGTGTTGCATGTGCCCAAGTGCAGGCAGGCAGTTTTGAAAGCAGTTCCTGATAGAGACTAGCGCTCCGATTCTACACTGGCAGAGAGCGTGAGAGAAGGGAGCGAGCGAGGGAGAGGGAGACAGAGGGAGAGAGAGAGATTCTCCTCCTGCGCTGGAGCCACATTTACACGATGGCATCAGATCCGGGGCTGCTGCCCCTCTTAGTGTGGACTATATCAATGCAGGTACTGGGGTCCAGAGGAACAGCCAGCAATGAAGGTAAGAGTGTGTGTGTGTTAGAGTGTGTGTGTGTGTGTGCATCATAATGTTGGGGTTGTTCTTACCCACAGCTGACACTAAACAGGGCAGTGTGTGTATATGTCCACATCTATGTTAAATCTGTAATACTGATGAGTCAAAAAACTTACTTGAGAGTGACTTTCGTGTGTGTGTGCATGTGTGTGTATCAGAGTGCCCTCAGAGCAGTTGGAAGTTATGGAAAATCTTGCAGTTTTATTTGTGCAGATATGTGTGTGTGTAAGTGAGATATAGTGAATATACAGTCAGTGTGATTAGTCACACTGTCACGGCTTTAAAATTAAACACATGCTACAGGACAACATCTGATTGTGGCTACGGATGTGTCCTCAGTTGATATCACTGACGACATGTTAGTTTTAAGTAATAATCCATTGAACTAACGTTTGGGAACATTGTGAACGACGTGACAGAAAAATAAGTCCTAATGTGTTGAGTCGCTTTGAATTTGGGCTTTCAGGCAGTTTGTTTGTTTGAGGGTTCACGCCGAGTGGGTCTGTGAAGAAAATACTTAAATTTAATGACATTTCTTAAGCATGCGAATGAACATTAACTTATATTTTGTTAAGCATTGTACAGCAAACTAATATTAAGTTTAGTCATTAATGAAACCTTCCAAAATGTTACTGAGCAAATCTTGACTTTTTAATATTAGGGTCTCTGTTTTGGTCGAGCGTCAGGGTCCTGGGGTCCGTAAATGCTGAGAAACCCCCCGTTAAACAAAAGACACTTGTCTTTTCTTTGTAACGTACAGACTCATTAGTCCATCACATACACATGAAATGAATGTTTTGGGTTTTTATATAAATCTACCATCATATCACAGACTGAAACTGTCTGTTTTAAGTTTGCAGAACTTATCATGCGCTTTAAATAATCTAGAATGTTCAATAGTTCTGACATCTAGTATGAAGTGATTTTTAAAAGTAATTTGCATGCATTTGTGTTATTTATTTTAGACACTGGTTGTCAACTTCTGTTCTGTTCTGACCCGGTGACCCCATCCACACTTTCAGTGTCTAAACTAAAATGACAGATTTTCCCACAAAAGCAGATTTAATTGATACACTTTTAAGAAATAGTAAATACTCCCTGTTATGCTAATGGAGTATTGAGTTAGTTTGTTTATCTTCATTGTCCTGGGTTAGCACTGATTTACATTAGTTTGATGGTTTTACACTTTATAAAAGAATCAGTTATAAAAGAGTCAGTATTTGGAATCTATTATAAGAATTGATTCATATTCTCAGATGTTTATATGTAATGTATGCATGCATACAGTATATTTGGATAGACACTAAAACATATTTACAGCATATTATAAGTATAAGTATATTTTCATATTCATAAATTCAATATTCTATATTTTGTGAAAAATTATTCATATGTAAGTCAGTGCACTGATGTTATAAGGTTCAAAGTTCAAACATGACAAACGTTGGCGCACACAAACAACAGTTATTGTAAAAATGCTAATAAGCTCATGTTAATAAATTAGCATATTTCTTTTTATAAAAAAATGCTATGTGACAAATTACCACATTTGAAGTTTGTGTAAGAGGAATTTCAACAGATTTTTTTGAATTATTATTATTAAAACATTAGATTAAAATACATTTAGACCACATTTTGAAATACAATAAAATTTACAATATTAAAATATTAGAACGATGAGACTATACTCAGTCCATAGACATCCTACATTATTATAACGGACCGCCAAGGGCCGACGGACCCCCGTTTGCAAACCCTCGTACCACAGCATGGAAGTCCCCTTCGGTTGATGCCATCATATTGTGGTATCATGCATGTTTACTATGAGGACGTGAAACAGAGGTGACCGCTTGACCCCCTTCAGCCTCTATGGTTCCCTCTCCTCAGTCATGGCATGTTTCTCATCCCAGCGGTCCTTGCGTCAGACAGGGTTTGCGTGCAGCACAGCCGCAGCTTGACACGGATGTTCCGCTCAGACACACTAAGTGAACGAATGGTTCGCGTGCAATTTCTGCTTCTCTGCTCTCGGTCACCAGCGGTTCAATACAGCGTAACAAACGCTGAAGTGAGGGAGGGAGAGACGCTCGGAAAAACAGTGTAGACATGCTTGGGATCAACAAGGAAAATTTATTATAACTGAAAAAATTCAACTGTAATTTAACACCCAGTGCATCTAAAAGCATCTTGGTAGAAATTTGGTCCCAACAACTTGCAAGGACGAAAGAAAACAAGTGTTTGAGTTCTTGATCGGCGAGGACCGTAAATGCATGTTTAAAATTCTGAATAACAGCATGTTCTTTAATGCTACAATCTGTGAGGCGTTTGGTGTTGCTGAATTGTTCTATTAACCTGCATGAAAGTGTTTTGAAAATCACTGTCAAAAAGCTTTTATTCCCGCCCTGGATAACAGGTTTTGAACAAGTGTGATCTTAAGCAGGAAGAGTCTGAAATGCTGTGATGTGTCTCCACGGTGATGAACACACTGAGTATGTGTGTGTGTGTGTGTGTGTGTGTAAAGAAGCATGAATCATATTGCCAGAGACACTGAAGATTATTGTGTTGTCATTATATCGTTCCCGATTATAAGGGCACTTAAAACAGCTCCACAAGACAGAAAGAGACCTAAAGGGAGTGATTATGAAACAAAACAGAGTTTTGTGTTTCATTATTTGGTGTCCTATCAGAAATGCTTTGGAAGCAGATATACAGACATGACTGATCGTGTCAAAATATATCACAAATAAAAGCTTATTTTTAAGTATATACAAATTACTAAAAAGTTGTTAAGATCAGAAATTAATCATTAAATCAGACTGTACTTTTGTCATTTATTTTTTTATTTAATATGGACAAAAATAAACATCACCAAATTAAATTCACGTCTCACTCGATTATGGCTGGGAGACAATGATAAAACATAAGACACATTATTCAGTCAAAAATAAAGTTTTTTGCCGGTTTAAACTACTGCATTAGTCCATTTTCATCCAGCGCGTCACTGTGTAATTTTTTAGATTGCTTTCTAATCCAAAGCACCATTAGAATTCCTATCAGTGGATGAAGAGGCTTTACAAACACGTTTAATTTGGGTTAGCTGGTTTCACAAACGCTCATTGCATTGGGTTAAATTAAGCTTAGCTAGAAGGCTGATTTTAGCTTTATATCAAATCTACATGATTGGCACGTTTCTGATAAACAAGATAGTAAGATTATGTTATCTTACAGTACATTCTGTAGTTAGAATATGAACCTTTTGGGCAGATTATGCCTTACAATAAAATAATTTAAATTTTTGGCAGACACTTTTATTCAAAGTGACTTACAGTGAATGCAAGGTAAACATTTTTATCAGAACTTGTGTTTTCTGGGATCAAACCCACAACCTTTGTGCTGCCAGTGCAACGCTCTACCAGCTGAGCTACATTTATGGGGCTCGTGTGTTAAATAATGTTGTTTTCATTTGTCACTGCAATTTATTTAGCCCACATTTTTACATATTTAAGATATTTTTTAAAGATGTTGGGTGTTAAATTAAAGATGAAATAAAAAAGTAAATATTTAAACTGGCTGACCACTTTGAGACCAAACGTTGTTTTTAAGTTACTGAAGTTTATTTTCACTATATTGACAAACAAGATTTGACAAATTATATTAAACAACTCTGTATGATTATTTGCTTATTTTCATGCCACTCTTTTGAAAGGCTCCAAAACAAGTTCTTTTTTTGTCATAATTTTGAAAACTTTTGATGTGTTTAAAACTTGGTTTAAAACTTAATTCTTACGACAATTTTGTGCCTCTAATGCTTTTAAAACGGTGTCGTTTGTGAGAAGTCTCTCAAAACTCAGTTAAACAAACTGAAACCACACAAAGGAAATTGCAGACGTTTCGATATTAATGCAGAACATTCTGTCTAACTTCTGAAACTTTTGCAGCACACGATAAAGCTAAGATGCATCAAATCTTGTCACTTTACATTTCTGCATGTAGCAGCAGGTTATATCAAAACTCCGCTGCTTCTGACGGTGGGAAGGAAAATGAGTAACTCTTGAAGTGTGACAGTGGCAAAAAAACCCTAAAGCAAATCCTTATCTTTTCTGGGAAGAAACAATAATTCCCAAACAGGACTGTCAAATCTCCTTTTAACTCTGTGTGGGAGACTGAGAAAGGACACAGCAGTCCTGCACTGTAATTGGAAGCCTAGCGTTGCAAAGTTCATGCACGATTTCTGTAGGTCACGCACAATTTCCCAGACTTGTCCCGCTGTTGCGTCTGTGGGACATATTTGCTCTGATCTATTCATCACTGGTTCACACTGTATCTTATGAAGGAATTGCTGATAAAATCATATAAATGCAATATGTTTTCTTACAGTGGAGTGGTTTTTTGTGCTTTCTTCATGTGCAGGAAATAGAAGCCAAAAGCGTCGTGTTGCTCCCATTGTCTGGGGGATTCAGTATTGATTGTGATGCTTGTGTATCTTTGATGAGTGAGAGTGAATATAAGAGACAAGAGGCGCCAGACTCCTCAAGAGAGGGGGTAGCGCAGTGGTTAGGGATCTGGGCTGGCGGCCTGCAGGTTGTGGGTTTCATTCTGTGAATACAAAGATATGCTGAGGTTTCAGAACAGTCTGGTGTCCCTGCAGCTGTACAACTGTACCTGCGGTAAGTTGACTGTACGATGTTTTGCATGAACAGAAAGTGACACTAAATAATGACACAATGACAAATTTCACACAATGACAAGCTTTAGAACCCAGAGCCAAAGTTTCACAATGATGTTAAATAAAGATTAAATACACTATACAGTTAATTGCACTATATAGATGAATGCACTAATATACAGTGAAACACAACACATGTACACAAACTCAAAAAATCACATATACAGTGATTTAAATGCAACTTTCCATTACAATTTATATTTTGTCACATTTTAGAATAACTGTAAAGTCATCAAAATAATACAAATAGATTATGGAAATTAGAGAATGACCACAACTGTATAATAGATGTAAAGTCTCTCGTTGCCTCTATAGATTATTGGTCTGCACAATCTTGGCATTGTTTCAAATAATGTTATTTTATTAACAGTGTTAAAGGATTTCTGATATATGCTTGACACTTGCTGGCTGTTTTCCTTCGCTATCCAGTCCAAATCATCTATTAAAACATGAATTATTAAATTGCTTAAAGAAATCAATCTGTTAATGGTTGACTGGCATTGTGCAGGACTTATCAGAAAACACTGTTAACCAGTTAACTGTTAACACATTTGTCAGGTGATTTTGTTCAAAGCAACTTAGAGTGCATTAATTTAAGCTATATGGTTTATCAGTGTGTGTGTGTGTGTGTGTGTGTGTGTTTTTCCTGGGAATCGAACCCGTTGTACTGCGAACACAATTCTCTGTCTGTTAAGCCACAGGAACACTGTTCTCTCCTCCCTCTGTCTGGGTTTACAGACTTGTTTCCATGTTTGCAGTAGTACACTTGGAGGAACAGGGAATTCTGAATCAATACAGGCAGTTTGGCACTTGTGTTTGCTGATAGTCAGAGGCTGAGAGGGCCAAACATATAGAGAAGACTCTATGCACACTAGCTGACTTTTGCACACTAGCATATTTCTGAAGGCACTTGTGTTGAGTTTGAACTTTTTAAAATTCCCTTGTGGCTAAACGGTTAAAAGTAAATGAATTAAGCTTTCTGACTAGCATAACCAACTAAACTTTTATTATCAGTAAAATATACTGTTGATTAACCGGCTACGTTTTTCTCACACAGTCTGACTTATTTATATACACAGAGTTTGGCGCAATGCATTCTGGGATATACAACGGATATACTCAGTATTAGGCCACGGTGAGGTTTCCTAGGAAAGCCCGTTTATGATGCTTTACAGCTGCCTATGGTGGCAACTCAACAGCTATTTTGTTCCTAAATGGGACATAAATTACATACATTATTTCGAACGGGCTTGTTAAATGCATTCTGCAGTGCTGCCCTCGACCTCATAACAAAGCGAGTGTCAGTCCGTGTAATTCGCTGTAGAACCAGACAGAACAAGAGGAGAGGGTCTGGCGCATGGCAGCATGAAAAAAGAGCCACTTGATGCTATATTTTAGGAGGAAAGAAGAGTGAGAGAGGGAGAACAGGGAGAGATGGATGACATTCCGGCATATTCCAAAATGGAGTGGCCCAGAGCAGACATAAAACAATGTTCGTGTTGAACTTTATGGCAGTGACAATCTTCTGCACCAGCCATGGGGCTATTTCTGTCACGCTGACCAGATGCACCTCAGCTTCCCTGGATGATGAAGAGCGCGGCACAAACCCGGAATGCCACTGTGTGCTTTTGCCGCAGGAGCCTCGGAAATTTGTTCTTCAGACCACAGAGACTTTTCCCAACCAGAGCTTTAACTGATGGAGTTAATCTGGATTAAGAAATTACATTCTAGTGTTCCTGAAGCCCAACAGCATTCCTGTAGCTCAGCTGGTAGAGCTGTTGTGTTAGCAGTGCAAAGGTTGTCGGTTCAATCCCAGGGGAGGTCAGTGCTGAAAAAAAAAAACAAACGTATAACTGGAACTTGTTATATGTTGCTTTGGATAAAAATGTTTCCAAAATAAGTTCTTTTATCAAAAAAGATTCTTACAGTGACATTTATGAAACATTTTTTAAGTGTTACATAATCATATATATCAAAAATATGTTTTTTATGTTGTTGGCGTAATTTAAAAATAAAAGAAAGCAATAAAGTTAATACAACATTTAAAAACTTGGATGTTTTAAATGTTTCTAAATCTTTCAAAATAGCGTTTTTAACATGTTTGTTTTAATGGCAACGTTATGAAAATGCTCTTACAACCTAAAACTGTTCACTGCAAACAGTGTTTAAAATTGTTTCCTGCTTTAGAAAAATTAAGCCTTTTTAAAAACCATGAATATTTTTTGCATTGTGACAATGACATTTCCTTCCAAATTCTTATTACTGAAAATGTTTTTTATATTTCTGTAGTCCAAAAAAAGTTTCAATTCATTAACTAAGAGCTAAGCTCAAAAACACATTTTTTCTGTCTTTTGTGAGCTGTTTATGTTCTGTTTGTGTCTCGGATAAAAATGCAGAACTTGTAAAGTCTAGAAATTGCTCCTGTATTCCAGCTGGCACCTGCGTCACATGACACAGTAAACCTCATACTCTGCCTGCTTCTCCTTGATGGATTTCCTCTTATCGTATCATAGAGAAATAATGCATTTTACACATCATAATCTGCACATAAATCAAAGGTTTAACCTAATTTGGTGATGGGGTGAATACGGTGATGCAGTCTACAGTAGGGTCTCCCAACACACGCCACAGACACGCATTCATCACATTAAAGAGTGATGAACAAATTCATCATTTAAGCCACCGCAGATGCTTGGAAGGGTAGAAGAAATTAATAAAGACTATTTGAGGAAGAGTGACGACGGAACGGAAGCTCATTCGGAGGCAAAAGGTTTATTTAATATCTCTTTCAGCCCGTTGCATCAGCGAAAGACAAGTTTTTAAGCAGTGGCCCAGATTATTGAAGGAATTATCTTCAAGTCGTGCTCTCAGAGGTCTGAGGAAGGTGTGAATTTTTTGCATGGGCAAAAATACATTAAATAATTACATATATTTAAAAAATAACAGCAATGCTCATGGATACGCCTTTAAACCCACGAAAAATCAAGTTACAGCGCGATGATGAAAGAAATAATCTCTTTTCCGAGGCGTGATGTGCACCATCATTTTTTTAAAATGCATTTGTGTTGTTTATTTTCAGACTTTTTATTGAGAAAAGTAATAAAACGGCAGAGTGTCATAATGTCACACCGTAAACGAGGTGGGCTTTGAAATGCATTGCCCGTTTCCAGCAGAGCGTGCCGTGTAATTTCATGAGAACGGCCGTCATTGTCACTCGCGCCCGCGCCGGTCTATCACCGTGTGATCATTTAGTATCTGCTCTATTGTACTGGACTTCTTTCCATTAGATGCTTAGAGCGTATAGATCCACCTCAGTGGTTCCGATGAATGACAGCCCAACACTAAAACCATTTATATGGATTAAAATGTATCTAACTGTCAAAGAAAGACTTATCGTTGTTCATCTTCGAAGCCTTGTGTTGCGTCGCTGGATTTTGTTGCGACTTATCCCGACATAACGCTATATGAGAAATCATATGTTTCTCTGAAGGATTAAGTGATTTAGTCAGATGATTTTGTCAGACATCTGCTGTGTATGAAACAAGCTTACGTTTGTCATTTCACGAGCTCCATCGCTGCATCCAGACACCTGAGCAGTTTCCAAAGACATAATACAATAGATGCTTTATGAATCGACAGCAACGAGTGTGACGTTCTATGTGTTACTGCCATCTCTGAGATGGATGTTTGAGATGCAGATACGTCATTTATTGAAGAGCTGGTGTTATTATAACAAAATATCCTTGAGAAAATTGTGAGATGTTGTTTAGTTTGTGGTCTAATTACTGTATACGTTTAATTATGCAAAGTCAAAGCTACGTACAGCATATGGTTTGAATTGTAAGCAATGCTAGATGTGTGACCAGCTTGGCACTGGAGATAAAACAGCAAATAGATCTCTGTGCGATGCAGAACGCTTATAAAATGAATGTAAACAGGAGTCAGGGGTCAGATGAAAGGTGCAAAATGGTCATGAGAAACTGGCTACACTGTGTTTCCATATAAAGAAAAGAGGATCATGCCTGTGTGAAACTTAGTTCAGGGAAAATTATAAATAATTATTCATATATTTATTCATTCAAATGCACAAAGTTGAAGAAAATGTGAGTTAATACAGAAAACTGGTAAACAGACACTAGCGAATCAACTCCTAGCTGCTAACTGCTACAAACTACAGTGATGTCAAGTAAACTGTGTTCCTCATAGTTCTGCTGTGCTTTCCCTGCTCCCAAAATAGAGTACATCTATACGTCCCTATAGCAAACAAGTGAGCATGCGCTCCCAGGGGAACAACCAGCTTTAATGCCGCGTGCCCGTTTGTGCCCACTGCATCCCCCCAGGGAAAGATGGAAAGTTGCGTATGTTGAAGTTTCTGCTCACCTGAGGCTGCAAAGAACATGAAGCCGTAGCATAAACGGATGCATCGGACGGTTTGAGTGGGATAATTGAAGTCTGGGCTGTGAGAAAGCAGGCAGGGAGCAGACAAACATTTCAAGTACAGCTGGAAATTCATCTCAGGTTATATACAGCATCAACAATTCATTACCGTTTACTGAACAACCGAAAGCTGACTGATAATAAGTGAGGACAAATAGCGGCCATCTAATGAGCAATATCTGCAAGTGTGCTGTGTTCTCAGGTGAAGATCTCTCCAAAGCTTTCGTTCTGTTCATGAAATGAGTCCTCAAGGATTTCCTGGCTTAGATGATAAGCTAAAACAAAATGTTGTTTTAAATGCACGCGTCCAGACTCCCCACAGCAGATAGAGTGTTTACCCTCAGTCTTTGTTGTTTTCGTGTGAAGTGTCATTTCAAAGAGAGGCAGGCGATGACCGTATTTCCACAGAAAAGAAGATCCGCACACGGTCGCGGTGTGAAATCTGAAATCAATTTAGTTATAAGGGAAAAACAATGTCAGATCGGCTTCCTGGATTAAATTCTGTCTTAAACAGATACATCAAACTGAGAGGAAAGATGCAGGCAAATTAATCGTCTGGAAAACATCTGCCAGTAACAAAATGTATTCATTTTATATTTGTATAAAAATATAGTTTGGGAACGAGAAAGAAGGAATATGCTTTTTGAAAAGAGAAAGTATGTCCTTGTGTTTTTTCTTTCAGAGTCTGCAGATATGTGTGTGTTCCCTTCAGAGAGTAAGAAAGGAACAAGGTGGAGGCTGAGGGATGTGATTGATCAGTAATGAGTTATATGAGGCCATATGGGTGTCCTGCCTATCAAAAGTCTCACACCCCACATCAGTACTTCCCAAAAAGCGCATCTGTTGTCATCGCTCCATCTGGAACTGACAAAAAACATACAGATGCTTGATTAGAAATGAAATTTAGACGGATTTTACTGTGCCAGAGAAGCATTCGTTTAATAGCTCATCCTGTTAGGATAAGTTGGGAATCTGTGCATTTCAATAACTTTAGATCAAAGTTAAAAAAAGACATTAGATATTTATACTTTCTAAAAATTAGAGCTTGTGCATGCAAAACAAAGCACCAGAATGCCTCAACAGGGTATTTGGGATCGTTGCCAGGGCGTTGCTATGCAGTTGCTAAGGTGTTCTGAATGGTTGCTAGGGCATTGCTAGGGTTAACGTTAGGCGTTTGCTTACAGAACCCACACCAACCAGGCAAAAGTTAAAAACTCTTGTAAAGAAAAAAGTTTGTTCAGAAAACTAATTCTACAAAGCTAGCAGTTGCATGCTATAATTTAATACTCAGTGTTTGGGCTTTGTTAAAAGTAAAAGCTGCAGAAATAGTGATGCTTGCCTTGCTATGTACCACCCTGTGTTTGAAAATGTGCTTTTGATAATTGTGAAAACAAACACAGGTATATTTAGTGCTCTTGTGGTTTCATCCCCAGTTTGCATTATTCAAACATCTATTCATTAAAAATACATTCCAAACTAATGGTGATAAACATTACACTCCCATCCCCATTAGGGCAGCGTGCATATTCCTCTCTCAGTGGGAAAAACTTTACAGTTCTTACCCAGAATGCATTGCGCTAATGAGGATGTTGGCGCTACACTTTCTACATTCACCTAGATGACCAATACGTCACCCTGTGGCGTTTCAGACACCACAATCTCTCCGCCAGTGACCCCGTCGGTTAGGGCACGACAGCCCTCCATCAATCTAACACTTTAAAACACGCTTCCACGTGAATAGCCAGAAAACTGGAAATGGAGAACAATATTTGGAAAGTGAAAGAAAAGATGGAAAAGTTAACTGTTGCCCTTGGGACGTCTCAGTTTTATGAACGAACACAACCGACTTATTTTACAACAGGTCAGGGACTTTTCTGTTTTGATGGATAGACTCTTAAAAATGATATTTTCTGAGGGGGGCGATAGATTAAAAATTGTTTTAAAAAACAGCCGAAGTGTACACCTAATTCCCCCAAGATATCTCTTTGTCGCAGAAAGTCGTTCGTCACAGTTGACAGGAGACAGACATCTCCATGTGTAATTGTAACATGGACTTCTGAAATTGACTGTACCACGAGGTCATTGGCTGAGCCACCCAAAACAACAGGAAGCTGAGATCAGTGTTGGGGGAATAAGCTGGAAAACTGTCACAAGCTACAAACTGCTTTTAATTTAATACAGTTTAAAGGTGCATTCAGTCATTTTGTCTTTGATAGTTGTGGTGTGAATGCAAAATAACCAAAGCCTGTTAGTTTTGGTTAATTAAATCTAAATAAAACGCAGCTGTCAGTTTTTGCTCTACATTTATTTATTTGACAGACACTTTTATCCAAAGTTTATTACAGCAAACTAACACACACTTTTTATAGAATTCTTCCTCACATTTGCTGGGTTTGAACCCACAACCTCTGCACTGTTAGCGCAACGCTCTACCAGTTGAGCTACAAGAAGGCTTAGGTTTACATCGAAGCTGTACACTTAATTATAATTATTTAATACCCTAATACTTTATAAGATGGACTTTTGCATGTCAGTCAATAGAGAAACAAGTTTTTACTGGCAGAACGGTGTAATTATAACATCCACCAGCAGGGGCAAACTGGTGAAACCCACCAGCCACTTTGACTTTCAGGGTAAGAGCAAGTAGCCAAATAATGAGAAAGAGAGAGAGAGAGGGAGAACAAAAGAGAGAGAGAGAGGCCATCTGTTCTTACTTTCTGACCCAGTGCCCTAATCAGAGGCAGCCTTTCCAAATTAGGAGTCCAATCACCAAGCACACTAATACTGCTGATTACAACATGTGCTCTCCACGAAAGAGAGAGAGACAGAGAGAGAGAGAGAGAGAGAGAGAGAGAGAGAGAGAGTCAGAAGAAAATAAACCAAAGTGATGACATTTAAAAGAAAGGAACTAAACCCACCGACAACCTGTTAATGAAGATACTGTGAGACGAGCTGTGGAGCACTGCACCATTTTCACTGTGATAATGCAGAGAGACATCTGCTCAGAGCTCAACTGGGGCCTTATGCATTAATGAGCATCAGAAGTGTGTATGTACATCACAAATCATCCAGCATTTGTCAGAAGGAGAGAATGTTCATTTTGGGGGAGACTGGGTTAACCCTTGCATAACTGTGAGGATTTATGACCTTGTGTTTTTAATAATTCTTGTGAAGTATGAATATGTATAATAATTTAATTCTTTTTGTATTTGTTTGACCGTAAAATGGTGTTGTGAACTTCTGCTAACGCGACAGCTCTAGTAACGTAACAACAGTGTGTGGTGATGTCTCCTATCTGCTGTCCTGACAGCTCTAGCGGCACAGTATTGCGCTTTAAAACGCAGCCTCGCTCAACCACAGCGCAATGGCGAACGCGTCCGTGGCCCCGCGACACGGCAGAAAACATTACCGCAGCTGAACAGCGCATAACTGTTGACTGTGAAGGTAACAGTAAACCTGATGTTGTTTTGTGACACCTGAGGGAGGTGAAAGCCAGTTTGTGTTATTCGTTACCGCGGTACACGACACACATCCACGTGGCAGCTGGCATCTTTTCAGATTGAAGGTGACTCTTTGTTTACCCATTTCTAACTTGTAGGCTGCGCTGAATGTAAAGCAGGATTCTGGGTCTAAGGGATTTAGGGGGTAAAACTGGGTCAGGTGAGCGTCTCTCATCAGCTTCCCGTACTGCACAGATGAGCACATCTGTCACAGCTTCCCCACATCAAGTGTCACACAGCCGGCTTGGGGCCAGTCACGCAGCCCTCGTCTGTTTCCCAGATGGATGGGTCCTGGAAGACACAGTTCACCGTGTGTGTTCAGGGAATGAGTTTAGTATGATACGGCCCCCAGTCGTTTTCACCAAGGGAAAAAATTTCTAGTTCCACTGTGACCTTGAAACGTACTGAATTCAGGCTAGAGGTGTCATCAATAAAGCTGAGGGGAACAACCCCACTAGATGCGTCATATCTGCTGAACATTTGATAAGGTTAAATTTGGGGTTTAAAGTAAACTGAAGCAGTAAGCTGTGAGAGGCTGCGTTTTGGTGTCGCCGGACCTGACACAGAGAAAACAGCCATAACAGCAATATGACAAAACACAAAAACATTCTGTATTTTTAGAAACTAATTACAAGTTAAAGTGTTTAATTTATTCATATGTTGAAAAATTGCAAAAACATTCACAAAATGTGACGTTTCAGCTATAATAATAAAAAACACAATAGACATTTTTAAGCATGGTTCATTAGCTTTAGCCCAAGTTAGTAAACTAATAAAAAATTGTTAAATAACTTTTTATTTATGATAAACTAACTAATATCTTAAACTTTTGCTGTTTTAAAGCATGGCTCATCCACATTTATTCATTTGGCAGACACTTATATCCAAAGCAACTTGCAGTGAATTCAATGTATACATTTGTAGCAGCACTTGTATTTCCTGGGATTAAACCCACAACCTTTGTGCTGCTAGCGCAACACTCTACCAGTTGAGCTACAGGAACTCCAAGCCACTCAGCCACTAGTGTAAACCTTCAGGGAGTTATCTTATTCAATAAATGTTAGTCTGAAACACTGGCTTAAACTGCTATATTGATCCAACCACTAAGACGTTTAAACTCATTTGGGGGCCATTAACCAAACATTTAGAACATTATTAATGGTCTTGGCACTTGCCTTAGGAAGACACTGTCTTGTGCCAAACGGTTTAATATGACGCTATTATATATGAGTCTCAGGGGGTTTCTAGATCATGTTCTGTGCTGCTGTGAGAGGTCAGAGGTCATCGTGACTGAGGAGCAGTTTGATTGATAAGTGCTCGGAAACATCTGCAACAGTTTTAAATGAAGACAGTATTAGCAGGTTATGGATTCTCAATGGGCATCAACTGATAGACTTGTTTTAAATGTGATTATCATAGTAATGTGTGTTTATGTTCGATTTACAGTGAATCTCCTGGACACATCCAAAATATCAGGAGACTGGGGCTGGCTCACGTACCCTTCACATGGGGTAAGATTGATCTGCTTGTCTTTAATGTTAATATTATTTATACATATTTCACATGTTTTAGAGCTAATGTGCACCATTTATGTGTTAAAATATAAAAGCAATAATTCACTGGAAGCCATAGAGAAAATATAGCCACAGCTGGAGAAGTTGCAGGCACGACTTGAACCCATTGAGCTATAGCCTGTTTCACAGTATATGCCATATTAATGCTTTTAGTCTTCAGGTTGGAAGCAACCATTATTTCTGCAGTTTAGTTTGATATCAGAAATTACACACAGCAGCTTTAAGCTTTATTTGTTTAGACAAAACATTGAAATAATGTTGAAATTAAAATGTCACATTTCTCCATATTTGTGAATTGTTCTGGGTGTTTGTTGGGTAGCAAATAGAAATGTGAGGTGTTGAAAGACTCATGGCTCTCAGCACATATAAATAAAATATTTATTCTTAAAAACAATACAATACAAATACAAATAAGTCACAAACAGAAATAAGGTGCATAGACACAAATGATAAATCTGGTTATAGGGGGCACATATATTAACTTTTGCATACAAAAAACAGTGTACAGTAACTGCAAAACTAAAAAACGCTAAGTGACAATTGAGTTAAGTCACCATGTGTAAATAGCTCCTTAAACAAATTGTGATGGCAGTCAAATGTTTTGTGCACACACACACGTACACACACGCACACACATACACATTCCCTAATCCCTAGCTCTTCTGTCTCACTTGTCACTCTGACATATGAATCAACCACTTTCAGCTTGAGAGAGAGGGGGGGGGGGTAGAGAGAGGAAGACAAAGGGAGGGAGAGTGTGTGGGTGAGAGAGGACGGGCCACGGGCGAACAAGACAGGAGAAAAAGGAAGGAGGTGTTGAATTGGGGGCTGTTGTCTGTTTTCAAGTCGGGTGGCATTTGCATATTCTAATGGAGAAAATGATGCATGGGGTATTAAATTAGCAGCGCACAAAGTGATCTAAGCGCTGAACTGTCACAATTAGCGCGGGCGGCTGTCAGAGGCTGACGGCGTCGTGATGTCCCTCAGAGTAAAGCGCCTCCCCGCCAGGTGACAATTACCAAACCCGACAACACAGCGCAGTCACTGATGTAACAATCCCTCCATTATCAGTTCAAGCGCTTAACTGTGACGGCATACCAGTTAATGCCTCACATGAAAGAGAGGCTCTTCATTTAAAAAGCATTTTGAAACATATTACTAGATTTGTGAAGAACATTGAGTTGGTTTGTCCTGTGCATAAACTGGGGTGTTGACAAGGACAGTTTTTAACAGGTTGCCAGGCATGTAAATTATCTCATTCCTTGCTACGGGAAACTTCAGAGATTTTTTATTTAATTCAGATAAAAACTAAGTAAAATCACACCTCTGCTTAACAAGCCACCTAATTTGATCATTTGACCAAACCCTGAATCCACATACTGTGTGAGCAACAGTACCAGTGATTTTTGCCTCAGCCTCTTACAATAATATATTTTGAGGTCTGAAGATAATTGTTGGGACAGAAGCGAGTCGGTTTGAAATGGCCGTACAGTGAAAGTGTAACAGATTTCCTCACAGAGAGCACATGAAAGGTGAGAAATGTGACACGTGGTTTAGTGAAGTATGCTTTCAGTGCAAGTCAACAAGCTTTTACGCCTGTAAACTGCCACATAATGAGCATCCGCACCAGCGTTTGCCCTCTAATTATTGTTTGTTAAATGAGTCCCTTTGCGAATAATGAAGCTATTTACTTGATCTTTGCCTCGTTTTTACATTCGCATCCACTCAGTTACATAAACACAGCAGCCCTGAGACGACTATAAAACGCCGTCTCGTGGGAAGCAGGTGGTTATTTCTTCTCTCAACTGTAAAAATAATTTCCACAAATAGATTATGTTAGCGCGTATATTCACACTGACACAGCTAGCGCCTCCTCCCCAATTATTACTTGACAGCTAGCTAAAATTAGTTGTGTACTTTAACAGCTCTGCATTAGTTAGTGTACCTGTCTGGTACAACTGTGGCGGTCCCCAATGAAATAAACCACGACAAATGCATCTCATTTACGCGCCGCAATGCTCCATTTCATACAGGAACTTGTGCTTGTTTCGCTAATAGCTACATTCACTTTTATGTTTGTGCAACTTTAAGACTGGTTCCTAACACAAAGCAAGCAAAATTGGAAACGGGTTCTCGTTTAAGTCTCAACTCTGTTTTTTAAGGCAGCAATAAGATTTAATTAAGATGTTGACTTGGTTGATTTTTCCTTGGTTGACTTAAATATCATCTATATGTTTTAAAAAAAGATTTGTGCAATGTTTTAAAATGTGCCAAAATCCACCAGGATACCAAGACTAAATTATAAATATAATTTTGGAAGGAAATTTACAAATCTCTAACATCTCAATATCTTTGCTCACATGCCAGATTTTGTTATGAGATGCAGAACTCATTAATCTTCTTCAGGAAAGTTCTGAACAGTGTCACGTAATCAGATTTGCCAAAACCCAAAATTTCCAATCAATTGTCAAAGAAATTCTTTGTTTGTTTCTCCCAAAAAACAAATGACTTAAGATATATCATCCGAATTCGTCATTTTTTCATTTCTCCAAAGGGAATTTGAGGAGAAACATATGAGGCCAAGTTTAACTTTAAAATAAAGCAGGACCCCTTTGGGTTTTAAAAGTTGAAAGACCAACATCTGAGCAATACATTTCTCCTCAGGGCAGTGCCAGATTCCAAAGACAGCTCCAGTTGCTGGTCCAAACAAATGATCACCACACATGCCGATCACGTACCTGGTAAATACAGTTTGTTGTTGTCACAGGCCTGACCCTCATGTTAAAGCAGTACAGCACTGTCTACACGACCAGCGGAATTGGTATTGATGGATTAAATACTTCAGGCCTCTTTGTGCCCCATGATTCCCTTTTACAAAAGGATTTGCTGCATGGACACTTTTCTATGAATCATCTGTCTCTTTCAAAGATTCTGCAATTCCATTTCCTTAAAATTCCATCTTGCTCCGAATGCTACGTGACTTCGGCGAAGTGTGCCGCTCCGCACAAAGCATGAGACGTTCGGGAACAAAAAGAGCACAACACAAAGAGATTACAGTTTCTATTTGACTTTTTTTTACTCTGTGTACTTATAACATATAACCTGTCTTGGCAGAGGGGCGTCTCGCCTCGTGGGTCCCGCGGGTTTGATGATGGCAGGTTGTGTGGCGAGAGAAACATTTCTGTAGCTCCTGGTTGCTTTACACACTCTTTGAGCACAGCTACAAGAATATGTGACTGTAATAAAAGTCCTGCTAAAAATAAAAAGGCTTTATAAATTTAATTCTAAAAATGCAGATGCCATCATGTATTTAATTTTTAAAGAAACACCATCTTACATTACATTACATTGTGATTTGATACACAGAAAGACCTTACTTGTAAATATTACTATGCTGTAAAATAACTTCAGTCATAAATTGCAGGGTAAATTATTCTTAAATAAACAGTTTATCATTGTAAGACATCTACTTTATTGTTTCAGTGTTGCCGCTATGTTCATGAATTCTCAGCGCCGCTGCAAAAAATTACAATAAAATAAATTGGTGATTGGTGCAAATTACATGAACACTTTTACAAGCAGACTAAAGATTTACGGTAGAAACATTTTACCCACATTTTACCCATTTTTCCAATAACAGCTAATTCTTTCATTATTGAGAAACAAGTGTTTGGCTACCGTGAGCTGAAAGCTTTACCTCACTCATAATTGTGACAAATACCATATTGTGCCGTCTCTGACAGCCACTCACAATTCATTCCTGTCTCAGTCTCGGGCCCTGAGAGGCCATCATATCTCACTGTGTCTCAAAGTAACTCTGGAAAAGCCTGGAGTCTGATGCTGAAAGAATGATTTTACCAATTACATACTATGACTGGCTAAAATGATTTCCTACAGTGAATGTCAATACAATTTATCCAATAAGATAAAGCTATAATTAGTCGGGTAAAATGTAAATCTTTATTACTATCTGTGATTTACACATTATAAAAAGTACATATGACATGATTTATATACTATTTCTATGTCTGCCAGAGACACGCCCCCTCTGGGTAAAACCACGCCCTCGATCGACATCAAATCGTTCTCTTTTATCACAAACGTAGCAAAAGCGGCTCTATAATGTCCTCCAACACATCAACATAAACATCACGCGTTTCTTCTTTCGACGACAATAAAGCGTCTCAATGCGAAACATCACGACGCGATGCGTCGCGTGGTGATGACGTCACCCCGCAGTTCGTTTCCACGGAAATGAATCGAGACGCTCGTTCCACCTTGACGCACAACGTGCCTTTGGAAACGCCCCTCAAACGCGACAGTCCCACCACGGTAAGCGTCTGCGATGGGTTTTTTTGTGACATTTTGCTTGACAAACTCATAGTTTAAGATTAATTTGCTGCGACTGTTGGAAAATGGTCGTGATGTGTCGTTCCCGTTCCGTTAGATGAATGGTTGTGGGTTATGTTTCATAGACAGTCATTGTGAGGTGAGGACGAAGGTTCAACAGGTTTGACTAGCATAATAATATTTATATTTTGGCTCATTTGGCTGTGCCCACAATCTGTTGATTTTGTATCAACCTTTATAGATTCGTATCTAGCAATTTTTGCACATGTATGAATGAAATATGAGAATGGGCTTCGTTCTCGGTGGGAGCCTGACAAAAGGGAATTAAAACCATCTCAAACTCTTGCCCAGGAAGATGGATTAAAATTGGATTAAAGCAGCACCTTGACTATGAAATCCATCACATTCTCTCATGCAAGTAGGAGGCTTATGGGGGTTTGTGTGAGCACACGGTAAAAAGAAGTGATGAAGAACTGACATGGCCAGAAAAGTGAGAAAGATGGAAATGTTGCTCTTTTTTAGCCCGGGTTCTGCTATAGTTCAGTGAACACCTGCTGCTATGTGCACTACTGAGGGATCAGGTTTGAGGATGTGGCGGTGTGCTGGTGCTTAAACCTGATTGGTTGTATTTGGCATATAATGCACATGTGGGAGGAGCTAGGATTACCTAGTCACTTTTGTATTTTGTTGTATTGTAATATCTGATACGTAATGTTTGTTTTTATTGTAAGCCTGTTAAGTTTTGGACACAGTTATGGCCTGTATGAGATACCTGTATTCATTATTTTAGAAGCACATTCATTGTTTAATAATAATAATAATTTTGTAGAATTGCAAGCAGACTTGAACATTTGGTATTGCATATTTAGCATTACATGGTTTTACACTTTTATCTTCTATAGATTTTTTGACATAGTTTATTTCCAAACTCTTAGAGTACACATTTCTTTCAGAGTGCAGAAAAAATATTGTGTCCTTAGCGCTTGAACCCGGGTCTATCACCGCAGCACTAAAGACTGAAGCTGTCTGAATTTGTCTTGGACTTTTTGCAGAACCCACTAGTCACATCATGGGTTATGGACACCTCTGGTCCATGAGAAATAACACGACTTTGATTAGTTCTGCTGTACTGCTAGCTGCTACATCAAATTCCTGCAAAGCCAGAGGAGCGGAATGACAACATATCCTGCCTCTTCATGATGGATTTTCAACCTTTCTGTTTTCCAAACTCTGCAAAGTTTAACACCGCTGTGCTTGTGCAACACGAACTCCACTCTGAAGTGTGAGAAACTTGTGTAGCTGTTATTCGTATACTCGAACCTGCAGCACGCTTGCGATATGTGGAGTGATTAAATGATAGCCGTAATTGCTAATTTAACAGCCCACCAGTTTGTCAAAGTTTCAGAAGATGCTACAGTGAGCAAATTTAAGACTTGCATTTAACAGCTCTGATACATTTCTCATCAAGACAAGCTAATTTGCCTTTCTTTAAAATCGGTTTTGACGTTCAGAGGTCACAGGAAAGGGTATGAGATCCTAAATACGGTTTTTACATTTGCTTGGTCGATTTGGATGCATAGACTGTTGCTAAAGTGTTGCGAGTGCAGTAGTTATTTTGGTTAGTTGCTAGGGTGTGTTGGGTGGTTTCAGGACAGGCTGTGTGTTTGCTAGAGTGTTTTAATCTGTGATATTCTGGCCTCAAGTTATGTCTTGAGTTTCTTCAGTGTCTGTGGGATTTTTTTCCACGTTTATTGAAATTCTGATTACTTGCACTGTAAAACATTTGTGCCTTAAATTCAACTTGGCTAAAGTTCAACTTGGCTCTACTGTTCATTTTCAATTTACTATTTTAAATCCTGACTGGTGTAACTTATAAGTTAAGCAACTTTTAAACTATTTTTATAGGTTATAGCAACTTGGCACCTGTCATGATTTAAAAAAATAGTAAGGTTTTAAATTGAATGTATTTACTGTGGAAACCGTTGCCAATTAACTTTATTCTACTTGCATAAAATGTTATCAAATGTAATATGGGCTTATAGAAATGTTCTGCTAATGACAGACACCAGCACTGACCAAACCAGGGATCGTGTCTGAATCTATTGTCATAGATACTCACCCCAGCCGGCACCGTCTGAATAATTTATGCCCCTTCATGAGCTCATAGTGAAATGTCTTTTACTGTCCAATTCAAGCTGGCAGGCGGGGAGGTGACCCCGGGCTGACCCCTGGCAGATATCTCTGCCTTCTGTACATTCCTGCCGGGCTGCAGTCGCCCTTGGCTGTCACTATGCCAGATCAGTCAGAACCTGACAGCCGCTGTCCTACGACTTCATTATGTTCCTATCTGGCTCATGTTTGGCGTGACATGTCTATTGACACCCACCTCCTTTTCACCCCGCCCCCTCCTGCCGCCCACCCGGCACAATCAATAGCAGTGATAAGACAGACAGAGACGATGACAAATGAACATTGAGTGAGAGATGATTTGAACGCAACCAGATGTCCGCCCACCCTCCCGTTCCCACCAAATGTGTATCGAGACGCTGTCAAGCCGGGCTGCTGCATGGAGGTTTAGAGTCCCTGCATGACTGACTGCAGCATGTTAATGCAGTCTAAAAAAAAGGTCATGAGTGTTTCACAGGCATGCAATGATTGCATCACGTCGCATTTGTGTCACGATCGTTTGCAATAGGCCGTGAGAACACCCCGGGGTGCTGAGCAACAGCGGTTAAACCTGCCGCATTAAAAGTCAGTAATTGTGGGTAAAAAATGCGACCATTCAAACTTAATAATCATAAATTTTTCTAGGTAGTTTTGGCAATGGTTAATACTGTATCTTATTCTAGGAGTGTTAGATTAAACAAATTGAAGGCTTGCGTTTCAAGCTAAATTGGTAACCTTGTGTTGATGTTAGCATTGTTGTGTTGTTAGACTTGAATTGAATGATAACATTCTTGTGCTGTTGTTTTCATTTGTTTACTATGATAGCGCTAAATTTAAGTAAAAATTTTGTTCTTCATACTATAAAGAAAGTTACATGATGCAAGAATACTGTAATTCAAACGTATAACCTTATTTTAGTCCATTCCAAATATACTGTATCATGACACAAGTGTCTGTGAAGCTCTGATAGGTGACGTTTAATGGTCCTTCTCAGTATCTTCTGGAGTAATTACATCTCAGGTACTTAAGAAAAAAAACTACTTATCTACCTGAAACAGCTTTGACTTAATAAGAAAGCTCTGCTGGACCACCGACACTGATGTTTCATCATCTGTCAGGGTCTCCAGAAACAAAGCAAAGATCTTCAGCAAATATTTTACAGGACCCAGAATTCGATAGGCACTAGGGCCGTGATAATCTGTTGGTACTGCTGCGTTATATCAGGGGCCGGTGAAGATGTCTCCCCAGGGGAAAGTTTCATTTTTCGGGTGTCTCTCCTTAATCACTCAGGTGATTTCATGGAACTCTCAGTTATGTTGTTTTTGAGCATCAATATTGTTGAGATTCGAAATTCATTGAAGCAGTGAAGAAATTGTTATTTTGAAGTTACAATGTAGAGGTTAAAATGAATATACATCAAAGTCTTTAGAAGAATGTTATGAGAAATGTTTTAGTTTGTATTAAAATTTCTGAATTTTTGTTGTAGAAATATTGTAGAGATCTCTGCTGAAAACTCTAGAGGAGGCAAATTGCTCTTTTCCAAAACCTAGTGGGCTGCCTACAGCCTACATACCCTGTTGAAAAGCCCAGCTAGTCTCCAGTGTACAGTTGCTATGTTTGATGATATGCCGGTCTCCATACTGGGCTTTTTAACTTGCTTAACCAGCAGGGCAACTAGCTTCATCAGAAAGACCCTGCTGGTTAAACAACATCCCCCATCATTCTACACAACTATAACTGCGTCTGTTACAATATTTATCAATAACACAATACTGTCTCAATACTCACAAATATTGTCTATTTCAGTTCATTTTTAATCAGGGCAATCAGACACAGTTGGGGGGGCAACATGAAAGAACTACAAAGACCATATGCATGACTACAAAATGTGACTTCAAAATAAAAGACACAAACATTGACGAACACAATAATAAATGAATCTAGATTCTATCCTCAGACTTTATTTATTCAGAGCTTGTCGTAGTGTCTAGAGTGCCCGTACGATATCTTGAATTTCTGTCTAGGTAGGCAGCACAGCTGGTTTTGGAACAGGGCAATGCGAGATTATTAGAGCCTTAGCAAAAGGCTCCATTTGTTCTCCATTTTATCCCATTGCTGAATGTATTAAAGAGATCTCATATGTGATTTTTCTCCTATGGGTCAGAAAAATGAGACAGCCTAAAGCAAAAGATTGAATAACAGACAGTAAAAATGACAGAACAGCTCAACGCGTCTTAGTCTCAGCCAGGCAATTGAGAGGGTTTCTAAATCCTACAGCTGAATGAGTAAGAAGTGCCCACTAAGTGGATATAAATACTCAACCGCCACTACTTTTTAGCATATTGCATAAGCTCAAATATAATAACTCGAGTTTTGTTTGCATGTTGAAAAGTTTGCTTTAAGATAAGTCCGCTGTCTTCTTTAAAGCCTTTGAATGTTTCTAGACTTCTCATTTACTTGTCGACGCTTTGAAGCGCAGAACAAACGCCAGCGAAGATAATGATTACAGAAGATGTTCTTAGCTTCACAGTCTCCGCGTTCAGTGCGTCTCGTGTTTACCAGATACAGACATGCGCAATTAACAGTCATATTGCAGAAAGGTTATCGCTGTCAAAGCCTGTATTCCAATCAGCAGGAATCGAAGTTAAGATTTCTCACACTTGAGTAACGCAGTTTAAGGGATGTTTCCAAGATTTATAGTCTGTTTAGATACCACATGATTGTGTCGCTCTAAATAACACCCCGGGATGGGCAGTTGTTCTGTTCTGCTTTTGTTAATCCAAATCAAAGGATTTTCACACTTCGGACACTAATCTGAAATTGGATTTGGTTTCACACCTATTGTTAACCTCTTTTAAACCCATGTTAGAACCACTTTACCCTGAGTTAAGCAGTGGTTTACACTTTTAAAGCTTTAATCCAGATTTGATTTTGTTTTGCTTGGCTTTTGCAAACCTTAAATTGCTGTTCAGTTCTACACAGTGTGAAATAACAAATTCAGTGTCAATGCAGTTGTTTTTTCAATGCAGTATGCAATGCAGATATAATATCTATAGTGATGGATGGTATACAATATGATTTAAACGTTTAATGACATATTTAATATGATAGTAGTTCAATATTACCTTTGAGTACTTATTGTGTAACTTTAAACAAAAACAACAACAAACGTGTAAATTAATGTACACGCTAAATTTAAATACTGCAGAAGAGGAAGCGGGAACTAATGCTGTCTTTGTGAATATTTTTAGCTATTCTCACGAATAACCCTTGGGAAGCGTTTTTGAATCTCTTAAGTTCCCTGTAATGACGGTTTTCATGTTTACAGCTGTTTGGCTAGTGGCATCAGGGTTCGTTCTTGGAAAAACAGAATAGATTATTTTGAAAAGACGTGTTGAGGAGAAAGATATCCTTCTGTGAACTGACAGGAGTTTGATGTGCCTCATAAAAAATGCCATCAAAAATGAAAGAATCTTCAGGGTTTTATTGGCAACATTGATGTGTTGACAAATGATTCCGTTGATGTAAGAAGAAGAATGAGCCATACCATGAGACCACCTTGATGTCCTGCACTTACCTGGATATACTGTGACCCCAAAAATGTATTTGGACACTTTTGGTATTGATTCACACTTAAAAATGCATGAATGTCGCTGCATTAGACACAAAATGTCAAACCGGGTGGCGTTTCTGGACAAGCGATGCTAGTTTTTTCAAAACTTTACTGCTGTCAAGGTGAAAGTCAGTTCTCGTCACGTTGTGTGAACCAGAGAAAACACCGAATGACAAGTAAACAAAATATCAAAGCAACACTTTTTATACCTGTACGTTTTTGTGTCTGCAGTTTTTTGTGTTTTTGTGTGTAGTTTTAATGGCCACTGTATGTCTGTTTGTTAATTGATAATAGATTAAAATATGAACTACTTTCTGAATTAAATTATTAAAACCGTATCCATTAACTGGCTGTAAAAATCTTTTGACGTTTATAGTCCAAGATGGTACTGAAATGACAAGGTACTAAAATTAAAAGAAAGGCACACATCTTCATACACAAAGAATAATGCATTTATCGCCATGGAGATTATGCAGATTAGCTCCATTTACATATAAAAGTGTTTCAATTAGATGAAAACTATCTGAACAGAAGGATTTTCATTGTGCTTCCCTGAAATTTATCTCTTTGATTGATTTCAATCGTCTAATATGTGACGGAGCTGAAACAAAACACAGACTTTTATCAGAAACCTCACAAAAGCGCTAATCAAATTGCTAGCTCCCACCGCACCAACCTGCACGTACTTCAAAAGCACTAGTAGAGGGATGAAATTTTTCAGAGTGTAAGATTTTAACAGATTCTTTCATCTAATCATTAGTCCAAGGACAAATTCAATTTAACTGCTAAAGACTTAATGTGAGGCGCTGGTTGTGGTGGGCGTCGGAGTAAAAACATTTTAATTACCGCAACAGGCTTTTTGTGGTTCTCCCATGGGAAATGGAGGCTGAGGTGAGGCCAGGGATTCGGGAAGATGTTCTACTTTAGAAGATCTACTTGTGAGCAGAGGCCAAGTGCACCAGTGGTCAACCGGAGCTTTTCTGAGGTTATAGCTTTCCCTGTCAATTAGGCCGGCTGTAGCTGTAATGTATTCAGAGAAGGTGTTTACACAAGGCCAGGAAAGCTGAGTCCTGCTTATTTTAGGTTTGCTTAGCTGGGAATAAACTTTCACTGATGTAATTGTTTATACATTTGTGTTTTGTGTTTATCTGGGGCTTGGCTAATTCATAGCCTACCTACCTTTAAAGCTTTCTAGTAAATCTATCTTGTTTTATATACGTTTTGTTGTGCTAGATGTCTCTTAACATTTTGATATCAATATACACAGATTTTCTGTGGAAGGCAGAGGATCGTGAGTGTTCATCCAATCATTGCATTCGGTCTAAACGCAATCATACGTTGTCCTACTTACCCGCTAAACTTTGTATTTGCATACCTGTGCAGTATTGAAAGATATATTTTCTGAAAACGTGTAAATGCTTCTTGTCCATACAGTAGTGCAGTAGTGTTTTGGTTGGTTGCCAGGGTGTTGCTATGTGATATATTTTGATGGTTCGGTGCAACTCTCCATCAGTGTAGGTGAAAATCACAGGCTTGGCTTCTTAGAGGAACAAAAACACAACTCGCCTCCAAAAGCCAAAGTTTGAAGTATCATTCAGATACCTGTAGCGCGTACGGTGTGGGACGCGGTGCACAGTTTAATATTAAGGGCTCAGGGTTTTTTAAATACCTAAGCTAATACCTGAAGTATGAGTCTTAGCAGGAGGAATTAGCATGATTTTCAAACCTTACAACCAGCAGGTACGGCCCATTTTAGGTCACGGATCAGTGCTCTGTGTAATATCTGTTCAAAACCTTCTGGTCTTGGGGTCACAACTGCTTGTTGTTTGTCTGTGTCTGTATCATGTAAGAGGAGCGTAATAATATTCAGTGATTTCCGTCCAGAGAGCAGATGGCCTTGAAGAGCTGAAGACCAATAACAGTCTTGAGATGTTTCACTGGCAGTCTCTGTTGTTCACAGTACTGGTCTACATTAAAGATGTGTGTAGTATACAAATATATATAAAACTAGCATCATAATTGTTGTTTATTTTTTATTATTAATTATATGTCAGATATGTTTCCACTAAACTAGAGAATGTCAATTGTTTTGATCTCACAACAATTTTTGAAGTCCCTCATGTGAAAGTTCTGACTAAAAAACAGAGTTTGGCTTGTTTAGAAAGATGTATATTTGTTGTAAAAACAGTCTAACGCTAAAAATACAAACATTTAATTTTACCGTATTTACCATATTTAAATGCTTGTTTTGTCTTATTTTAATAATTTGAAGTCATTTTGAGACCTGGCCTGTTGTTGAGAAGAATTTTAGTAGCTCATCTTGTACAGTCAGTGATAAGCAAGTATGATACAGTGACCTTGATTATTTTTGGCCACTCCTCTTTGTCCCAACAGCTTTCCATGGCAAAGTTCCCCCCAAGCATAATGTGTCCGGTTCACCCACACTGCGGTCCCCTGCATTTAATTACAGCCGAATATTCAGCTCTCGCTCACAGCTTATGTGTGAGCTCTGAACTAACAGAGATGAAAGACCTTCTGTGTGGTATCACGTTCTCCTGAGGCTCTTCCATATTTGGGCTCGAGGTCTTCAAAAGTGCAGCTAGCCTCCAACTCGCCTGTTGTAGTGTTTCACCAGCAGACCAAAAGAGTAGAGATAATTGCCCACAGATAGCTTATCTGAAACCCTGTGACAACCGTTGATACACCATCTCAATGCAGAGTTTTGCTTCAGGAAGATTTGAGGATTTGAGGTTGAGGATGGTTGGAGGTTGAGGATGGTTGGAGGTTGAGGATGGTTGGAGGTTGAGGATGGTTGGAGAATGAGGATGGCTGGAGGATAAGGATGAGGAAGGTTGGAGGATGAGGATGGTTGGTCGTCACTGAAAATTGTATGGCACACTCGTATAGCTGTGTTTCTCCTCAGGTTTCAAATATTAATGGTAAGAGGTCCGGTTTTTGCTTCCAGCTAATGATGTGAATCATTAAAGGACACCTGAAATAGAACGTTCTGTCGTGATTTACTCTTCCTCCTGTTGTTAGAAACCTGTGACTCATTTTCTTTTGTGGAAAGAGCGTTTAACACTCTGTCTTGCATACAGTGAATGTGGATGAGAAAGCGCCATGAAAGTATTATACGCTGTACCAGCAGTCCTCTGGAACCTTATGATACCAAGTTACCTGTCACTGAAAATCTTCACTTTCATTGTACACAAAAGAGCAGCTTAGATGTTCTCCTATAAATAACCCATTTGTTGTTCCACCAAAGGAAGACGTACGAGTTTCGAAAGACATGAGGGTGAGTAAATGATGAAATATTATGATAAACTATTTATTCATGCCTGATTATTTGCGTTGCATAAGAAACTGCTTAAATTGCACAAAAAGCGTCCAAGAATAACGAGGTATTCTGAATGTTATTTGGAAAACTCGGGCCACATTCATCACAATATGAAATTAATCTTATGCACTGAAACGCAATGCAAGATATAATTGTTTTAAAGAAACCCTCACGCACATTTCTGTGAGTCTTAACATGCGGCTGAAACAATAATGCACTGATTTATAAGAAACTTTCCACTAAAAATATGTAAATAACCTGCTGAACGGACTAGCTTAGACCAGTATGGATTTTCACATTTAATAAGTTTTCATGGTTTATGTTCTAGATGGTAAACCACAGTTCATCTCAGTCTAGTGGCCACCAGCGCTGATTGCGTTGAAGATGTGTTTGTAGCAGAACGTTTTGAGACGGTTCTTGTGCTGTCAAGGATCCATTTTCAAAATAACTTGACACATTTCTGAAATCACCTCACTCTCATATTGTTTTTCTTTGCCAGTGGGATGCAATCAACGAAATGGACGAGTATTTCAGCCCCATCCACACGTACCAGGTGTGCAACGTCATGAGCCCCAGTCAGAACAACTGGCTGCGAACCAACTGGATCCAGAGAGATGGCGCCCGGCGCATTTACATCGAGGTGAAATTCACTTTGCGAGACTGCAACAGCATGCCAGGGGTGCTCGGCACCTGCAAAGAAACTTTTAACCTCTACTACTATGAAACCGACCGTGACGTGGGGACGAGCATCTGGGAAAGTCAGTTTTCCAAGATCGACACCATTGCGGCCGACGAAAGTTTTACCAACGTGGACCTAGGCGTGCGGAGACTAAAGCTCAACACTGAAATCCGCGGCGTCGGGCCGCTTAGCAAGCGCGGGTTCTACTTGGCGTTCCAGGATATAGGGGCGTGTATCGCGGTTGTGTCGGTTCGAGTTTACTATAAACGTTGCACGGGTATGGCTCGGAATCTGGCTGTCTTCACCGATGTGGTGACGGGGGCGGACTCGTCGTCACTCGTGGAGGTCAGAGGTCAATGTGTGGACCACGCAGAAGAACGAGACACACCCAAGATGTACTGCAGCGCTGAGGGGGAGTGGCTTGTTCCTATTGGACGATGCGTGTGCAGTGCAGGGTTCGAAGAGCACAGAGACAACTGCATTGGTAAGTGCCAAAGTCTGTCTTATTGTCTGTCTTATGTCTTATATTAAAAATATTTAATTTATTCACTTGCATATGAAGTTTTGTTTTTACCCTTTCAGGCATCTTTGAATGTTTCAGACAATTCAATTAAATAGAAACATTGGGGAGAAAAATAGCCAAGTAGCCAAAAGTGATATTACAGCGATGTCTTAAATAGCTTGATTTTTTTTCTTTCCTAGACAGAAATAAGATTAAGGGCAAATGAAGACTCATGCACAACCGCAGTAATTTCACACGCGTCTTATTTAGCTCCAGAAGATGTTTTTGCAGCGTCACAAACTGCTCACTCAGACTGGCACACATCCAAAAGTTTTCAATCAAAAGTTTGGATTTTTTTTTTAATCAAATTCTTTCAGGATCTGATGATCTGATCCATTCAATTCACATCATTTTTTTGCATATGTTTTATAGCCTCAAAACTTTATCTTCCCTGAAATCCTATTACAGCCTCAATCAGCATTGTAATTTTTGCTCACTCACCCATTTGTATAAAATAACTCTGTGTTAAATGGTTTGAATGAAGAACTTTGTTGATTTTTCTCTGTATTCCTGCCTCATTTTTCCAGGTCTTGTTGCGTGGCTGTGAACAGATATATGACTAAATGGTGTGCAATTGTCATTAATTCAATTTCCCTCTTGATGCCGATACCGAAACATTCTGTTTTGAACATGCTACTCAAATCATCACAAACTTGTACTTTGTCAGGTAATTTTCTGCTCGATCTGTGGCTAATAGCACTCAAGGCAAATCCATTTCATCTTTCTGCCTCCCTTCTAAAGTGCTGCCTGCGTGTCAGTAAAGGTTAAACGTCTGAGCTGCAGAGTCTGGCTTTTGCCGTCTAAACTGGGTCGCTGTGCTAATTCTCTCCGAATGTGTCTTCCCCTAGTCACGCACATCTCAGGGACGAACCCACCGCGGCTAACAGGGCTTCTCGCGAACCACGCAAACTCTGCTTAAAAGCCTCAGGCACAAGCCACCGTAAAAGGTTTGCGTGTCGCAGCGGCAAAAAATGTCAAAAGACCCTCGTTTCTTTTCACCGAGAGCTCAACAACGGGCCCCTGCTAATGTATTAAGTGCCGATCAAAACAGAGAGCTAGTTTCACATCTCAATCCTGTCAGCTCTAGTTTGGGTCTTGCAGCTGCAGCCGTGACTTTAGTGCCTTCCAGCCCAGTGTGAAAATGTGGAGAAAATATCCATTTCAGAGGAGATGAGACAGTTCGTGCTCATTGGACGAGCAGGAAGTCTTGTCAAATCCACTCTATTTGGCGACTTGATTTAACCTACTTAGATTCAAGGGAAACATCTCTCTCGTATGCGCAGCTGCTGCTGTGGGTTTAACTTATTCATGAGAAGTTGTAAACAGAAATCCGTGAAAAAAATAGTTTGAGAGGTCATGATGGTTTTTGTGTTGTGGTGCCTTTAAGAATAGGAAGATGGTTTTATAAGCAATTTCATAGCAGTGTTGTAATTGAGTCAAATTCTAAATGGTATGTTGATAGTATTATTTGTTAGGAGTAATTCTGTATAAAGTCAAACTTTTGCATTCTGGTGTTTGAGATGAAGAGGGGAAGTGATTTAGTTACATTTTTGTCTTTTTAACATTGACTTTTGACCCTTGACTATAATCTTGTTACTATTTTTGACCTTTTACAAAGATCAAAAATATGGAAATTTGAGAATTTTAGTTTCAGTTTGGCACTTTTTAACTTAATTTTTTAAGATGTTTGAAATTGTATCTAGTTACCTGGATATAATGTGACAGCTAGCATAGTCTCTGTTGTATATAAGTATATGAATGTATATTTAACAGATGCTAATTAAGAACGACTGTAATTGCTTTAAAAGTATTACTGCTGAAAATAATTGAATGACTGCTGGAAGTCATCATTTTGAAGTTCTTGCACACGTACTGTCTTGTCCGGTAGTTATAATTTATAGAGACATAATTGAGATGACACAATGAGGCATTGCTGCACATTGTCCTGGGTTTGCCTTGATGAAACACTGTTTTTGTTCCGATAGGCGCAGAGAGTTTAACGTTGTTTATTCGAGTCTTTTGCTAGTCGTGGAGTTTGTTAAAAGCTTACAATCTTGACTGTTGGCTGTTCAAAATCCCTGCCACCAATTTCCACATTTCATATTCTCACAGATTATAATTATAAAACTCAGTACAATCTAGTGTCTGACTGCGATTGTTCGATGTCTCTCTCGCATTCTTCACGCAGGGAGCGAGAGAATTTCAGAGTGCTTTAGTCTGTCACTCTTAGATAATGATATTTATTTTCTGACAGCGCACAAAAGACAAGATGGGGAACTAAAAGCTGTAGAGTTTTAATGTATATTTATTACATTAGATCATAGCCGTGACATCAGCCAATTGAATCGCAGCGGACGGACCCATTTTCATGGTGTTGTTACTGTCCACCAGCCCTCTGGGCACAAAAAATAAGATGATTGTATAAATAAGATGATTTGAGTAGTGCTGTTTTTTGAACTGCTCAGCTTTGAAGTTGAATCAACGTTTCCTCAACATTTTCATTGGGTAAGAAATGTTAACATGTT
>JBAJNP010004091.1:0-35331 GCA_036877545.1 Yasuhikotakia modesta | reverse complement strand
AAAATAAATCAATATAAGCTTGTGTTAATATAAGCAATATACGCTTATGACCGTGCTAAAATATAATTTGATTGTTATAATTTAAAAGTTTATTAAATTACCTGAAATACCACATACTTTTCATTACTGCAGTGCATCTGAAATCATAAACAGAAAAATACTTCACCAATGACCACACGATGGCAGTCCAACGCCAGTCAATGTAATATCGTCGGAGAGCAGCGCTGTATGAATGTTACATGCATAACGTTTGTCTTCTGCATTTGGATAGTTGACACACTGTTTAAGCAGTAACCCCAGTGTCTTCAGCAAACAATGTTTTATTTACTCGTAAATTCTTCCTATAACATTTTTCTTTCCTTTTCCATGTATATTGCATAAATAACTACAATACATTTGTCCTATATGACTATTTGTAGGTGAACTTGGGAAAAATTAAAAGATAATTAAAGGTGTAATTTAAAAATACCAATTCACTCCGTAAGGCACAAGGATATGTATGTATCGCTGTTGTGTAACAATTAAAAGTGTATTTGTACTTTTTCTAAAGCTGTTCTCCACTGGCCACAGATTCACTCCTCATTCACACACTCTTAAGGGGCCCAGTGCGTATCTTCAAAGCCCTTGTCATTCTGGACCGCCCAGAGGCAACAGGTGATAAATTACAGAGTCCTCTCTCACTATCTCCATGATTTCCACCCTGCCTTTGTTCTCTCATTGACAGATTCTCTGGCACGTTTTTGAAAGGGAGGAGGGAGCGCCCGCTGTATGAGGGACGGATGTTTTCTTAAGGTTGTCTAAACTTAAAATAAAGAGGCAGAAAAAGAGGCTATATGCCTTAAGGTCCAGCTGTACTAGGCCGAGTCGCTTTAAGGCATTCATTGTTTAGACTGCGGAGGGTGTTGTGGTTGAGACCTTGGACAAACTCACTAGAACATAGATTAGGTCCAGATTAAGGTAGTTTGTTCTGTTGAGTGTGTGTGTTAATAAAAAAGGAATGTCAGGACATGTGCTGTAAAGGTATAGAATAACAGGGTGAAAACTACAGGATTAAAACAGGCCTATAATTCCATAGGATAATAACCAGGATCTAAGCGAAAAGATAACTGAAATTAAAAGGCACACAACATAATTTATATAAAGGTGTTGTACGCAGTTTTAAGAGACAAAACTAATAACTTCTGTTCCTGTACCACAGTTGACAAAAATAACATTATTTATAAAGCCTTTTCCTTGCTCAGAATAGTTAATGGAGTTGTATTTTATTAAGTATTAACCATGTCTTCATTTTAATTATTTGTTATTATTAAAGTTCATACTCCAATTTGTGATTGCAAAAAAATATAGGCAAAACTGAGCACATTGCATTTTCTTTCCTCTGGGCTGTGGTTGGATAAACTTCTAGATGAAAAAGCTCCATATTATTGTAGAATAATGTGGTAAAATAAAGTTTTCTTCAGTGCTGCTGCCATGATATAATTCCCTCTATATAGAATATAGAGAATTCCAAATATAAGGAAAGGAAATTCCATTCTTGTATTCCTACACCACAATGATGTTTCAGACCTGCAATGATAAGTCAGCCTCAGGCTAGCAACTAAGAAAGATTGAAATAACCAGGTTTTGAGAGGAAAAAGAGGCATGGTTAGGAGATATTCCAGGGTGCATTCACTCCCTGCATTTTCTACTCTTTAATATCCCTCTTGACTCAGGACAGCAAAAATAGAGGCATTAAAATAGACCCGGTGTGTAAACATATAAATAAGTCCACACTTCAGGGTCTTGTGTTTGTTTTTAACCCTGTTATGGTCTGAAGAATCCTTACAGACAAGAGTGCTTTTGAGATAAGGCCTTCAATAGCATTGAGAGTGACATAAGCAATTCTTTCAACTGTTTCTGTTTGCAAAAAATAGCTTAAATGCTATTTGAGACCTATTGTATTTTATAGACAATGGTGCAGAAAATGCAATGTTCACATGGACTCTATTTAAAGCATTTATCTTTTCAAGGTATTTCCGGCCTTAGAGCTAAAAAAGGTTGTTAAAAATGATAAGTAATAAGGCTTTTGTGCATTGAAAAGCCCAAGGAAACAGAAATTGTGTTTGTTGTAGATAAATTGGAGGTCTTGAACTACAGAGAGGGCAGGAAATACACCAGTCTTAGAGAAAGATCCTATTTGAAGTCAGAACACAGGAAGACTTGATGTATACTTGATGGGCTCTGTCTATGACAGTAGTGTTTTTTACCTGAAATATGTAGGCAAATATTAAATATGAAAATTGTTTTTCAGTGTAAATTCATGCTTCAGCTTTAATGTATTCAAATCACATTAAAGACTTACTAAATGTATATACATTTGTTGCATTTTTCTTAACATCACTTCAAAAGTAATGACTACAATAACAATGTTAATTGGTCAACAATAGCCATACTTTACCAGTCAGCTACAAAAACTTATTCTGTTATTAGTAGTTGTCAACCTCTTTTTTATTAAACCCTCTGTAAATGCCATGGGTAGTTAAGGTCAGTCACAGAGGTGAAACTTTAATTTAACCGAAAAAGACTTAACATTAGAAAAAGGTTACAGACATTAAAATAGTAGTTAATTGAATCCCTTTAGTTGTTTGTTGCAATAACTCAATAATTTAGAACTTATGCAATAACTTTTTTAGGGTTATTGCATTTGAATTTATAGGGTTATATATGATATATTACTCTATACTAGTCTAGGGAAAATGGTACCATGCTTATAAAACTGTTGTTTTTTTCAGTTGATGCACTGTTTCTATTGTTCCTTCAATTGTAAGTCGCTTTGGATAAAAGTGTCTGCTAAATGCATAAATGTAAAATGTATATATTATAGTACAAGATGTATAGATATACATTTTTGACCTTTTTTAACAGGTTTTATTAAGCATACAGTTTATATTAGAGTCTACTTCCCTTGGTCCCTACAGACCACCAATGGGCAATCCTCCAATAATGTTCCAATTTAAGCTTAGCTCATGTACTGTTATCTGTTAACAGCTCTCAATCTTACTAAAACAAGAGGTTTATTTGCTTCACATTGTTGCAGATATTAAAGCTACAGGCGTCCCAACTTCAACAAACTAGAACAGGCTGTTCAAACCATCACAGTTGTCTGTATTGTTTATTCATGGAAACACCAACAAGGGTGAACCGAGCCCTAAAGGTTCTGAGCTGATGGGTCAGGATGGAGGAACATGCCAAGTCATGTCTGCTGGAAAGAGCAATTCGACCCCCTGCTGGTTTCTGATGTTAATCTAAACTTCTCTAAGCAGTTCTGACCAGTACTGAGCTAATAGCTGGAAGCCGTGGAACCCCCAAGACCCCCAAACGCACGCACACACACACACACTCGTCTCTGCTATTTGTCTTCAATGGGACATGCTTCACTACCCTGGGAAGCAAGAGTGAGTGTCCGGACATAGAAGAAACATCCAGGAAGATGTTTTGGCTATTGTGTGTTACTGCTCTTTGAGTGCTTTGGCAACAGAATGCCAAGTCACTCCAAGTTAGCATGCACAGATATACCGGTTCAGTAAACACAGGAAAAAGAAGGTGAGGGTGAGGAAATAATATGCTGAAAAAAGCTGAAAACTCACAATAAATAAGTGGAAAAACTGACATAGAAGAGACAGGAGAAGTTGTCACATTTGTTATTTTTAATTTAGAATATTTTCCAGGGCAGGTTAGTCAATTTCTGTATACAGCAGGCGCATACATTTTAATAATAAATAATAATAATAATTTAAGTAAATAATTAAAAAAAATAATTAAAAGTTAAAAGTGATAATAATTTAATAATTAAACGTATTGGCCACATACAAAATAATGAACATTTTCACATTATCTTATTGTATAAAAAATATGGTGGCACCAAAAAATTAGTTTAAAAAACAGAATTCACAAGTTTCTTAGTTAAAGACAGTGTTGAACAAGTTGTTTAAAATCAACACATAATGTCTCTTAGCCAAAAGGTTTTACTCCCATTTCAGTTTATGCCAGAAAAGTTCTCAAAACAAACTGTGATGAAGACAACAGAAGAGGAAGAGACTAAAGGAAGGGGCCATAATACTGATGTCAGTGCATTTATCTTATCAGCCCTATCCTCTCCTGCCCTGTCAACAGCTACTCACACCAACAATACTGAGAGGAATGTGAGCAGACCATAAACTAACTGCCAATTATAATGCAGCTGAGAGAGTCATGTTATCTAAGCCATGTTATTATTTCCAGGTCTCAATGTTTTCCTAAATACATAGGAAAGGTTTGTGGATATTAACCACTTATTGTCAATTGTTTGTTGTTTGTATAAAGGAAGAATTCTGTTGTTATTTGTTCACCCACATGTCATTCAAAGATTTCTTTCTTCTGTGAAACATGGCAGAATAAATCTGAAGGCTGTGTTAGTGACTCTTTTTTTAAAATGCAATTACAATGAATGGCGCTTTTAAGCTTTACAATGGTATTTTGAGAGCTTAATATGAGCTGCACGTATTTCTAGTCACCTAAAGTCATGCAATAGCATTCTGTGAGAAACCAACTAAAATGTAGAATCTTATTCACTGATAATATTGAGCACCAGAGACAATGAGTTTGCTGATTCGGTCTGATTCATAAAGAAGCAGAGACAGTTACATGAATCAGTTCAAATAACTGGAAAGGTCAGATTCAAAAGAAGGATTTAGTTATGAGTCAGACAACTGCTTCTTAAAAGATCTCTCAAAAGAACTTCTCAACTCACAATGTTCCAAGGAGCACTATGGCATAAGTTCAGATTTTTGGGGGGAATAACAGTTTTGTTCTGTTTATCACATAAAGTTATCAAATGGCTTCAAAAACTAGCTAATATAAGGCAATACAAGTCAATTTATCCTCTTGTTTGTGGTGTTTTGACTTAGTATTCATTCCAACTGTAATGTTACAAAGCAACGGTTCAAATCCATGTTGTTTTAACAATCACAGCATTCAAGATCAGTCAAGTGATTCTGCAATGTGAAGTTTTGGCAGTGAAAGTTGACTGGAAGCAACATGTTGAGGAATCTGGGAATGATGTCATTTGGAAATGTATGGAATTCAAGCATAAGGGAAGGAGATTTTGCTGCAATTATCTAAACGTGAAGATGTTAAATGAAGATGAGGTCATAATATGTCACCATTCACCAAAACTGGCTCTTAGCAAAGAAAATCAACAAACACGTTAGATCATATAGTGTTTTCCACCTTTAATTGCTTTTCTGTCATTTTGAAACTTGGTTAATTGCCAAAGACCTTCATATAAACAGTGATATCCAATCTAATGTTAGACATCTGTCAACAAATCCTGCAACAGCTCTCACAGCTACGTGCACTACATGATGTACAGAAGCTCGCTAAACTGTGCGTACACTAAAGTTCACTGGGGAGATGGAAGAGGTGTTTTTGACGAAAAATACAGCAATTCTCAAGATGCGGTTTGGACCACCATCATTTGTTTATACTAATGCTTGCAGGAATTAAGGTTATATGCCATTTGTATACCATTTGTTTATATGTATTGGTATGCACCTGGGTCACTTCTGCCTGGGATTATATTTACAGTCTTTCTGTTTGCTTCTCAGTAACCATACAGAATTCTCAGATGAGCTTGTCCCAGCATGAAGCAGGACAAACACGACCTGTACAGCCTTTAGTGATGTCAGGATGATGTCATTGACTGTGAGGAATGATGCTGTCCATTAATCCACACAGACATCACACACCTGCACACACACACACACACATTCAGTTCAAGCTTTACAGGTACTTTTATACTGTACAAACTGTAAATTATACTCCTTAACTCCTTAACACAGCCCTCAAAGAAAGCTTTTTGCATTTTCCATTTCAAAAAAATCATTTAGTATGTTTAATAAATAATTTTACAATGTAGGTGTGTGACTTTTTTCAGCATTTTGCTGAAAGTTAGTATCCATTTTTTCTAAAAGTAATAATTCATTTCATGACAAATGTAATGTTACATTAATTAGCAAATTAAAGTTGTTTTGTTCTAGAAGTTGTGCTAACTAGATGTATTAAGTGCACTGCATGCTGATACCTGTTTCCTTTAGGTTGATGCTTTTCCAGGTTTTAGACCCTACAGTTATTTTCTTTTACAGCTGTACTGTACATACTGTAGCTGGCAAACCATAAGACTCTTGTTGCAGGAATTGCTTGATTGACAGATAAGTTGGCAGTCCTACAGTGCTGCCTGGATCTATGCATTTTTAACAACTTTTAAGTGATCTTTTACTTTTAAGTGATCCAATAACAAATAATTTGGAAGCGTTTATATCTGTATATCTTTATATTCTACACTTGTACATTTAAATTTAGCAGATGTTTTAATTAAAAGCAACTTGCAGTGTGAGGAGAACATAGAAGCGAAACTGGGCACTTGTAACTGCCCAAAATTTAAAAACTAAGCCAAAAATGTTTTTACAAGCAAATATTTTCATCAGATTCAATTCCATTGTGACAATTGATTTGAGCTACACTACCTGCATTAAATTTATAGCTCAATATTCTTACTGTATAACAACAATTGTCTCATGAGTGCACAGTTTAATTTCTTCTAATGAAATTTTAAGAGAAACACACATAGACACCTTGCTTGCTTATTGTTGCTTAAAAGCTGTGAGCTTTTAAGCAACAATAAGCAAGCACAAGACGCAGCAACAATCTATAGCAATCTACAGCTCTTTCTGAATGTCCCTTCAGTTTCTGACTGATGAATGGAAGTTTTGTGTCACAATCGTGTCTCACACAAGTCCTGAGGCCTACTGCAAACAATACTGATGACATAATACCAGGTGCAGCACACCTGTGCTTCAGTTGCTCTGTTCTTTTATAGTTTATAGTTTCCTAATTGTCCTCTCATTTTCTCCATCCTTTCTTACCTTCAAAGACGCATCAACATTGTTTATGTTTTGGTTCTTTGTTAGTCTTCGTTTGGGAAACGACTGTTGTGTTTATATGTTTGAGTGGTTTTAAGATTATTATACATAATAAAGACTGATGTGTCATAGCGGTGGCCCTATTAGTTTGCGTTTTTAAAGGAGGTACACAATGCTCAATGTTCCTGTGTGTTTATTTACATCATTGAAAGGCAAATTACTAAAAGATTTTATCCATAATGCATTGCAAAAAGCATGACTAAAACATTTAATGTAGTTCAAACCTGATATCTGTTGCATATCCACATTTTCTTCTATGGTTATTAAAGTATGGCATTGCTATCTTAGCAACACCTAACATTGTTTCAAGATAACAACTGACTGGTTGTGCCTTGTTTTATTAAGAATGTCTCCTCTGTACTTTGCTTTTGAACTTGGAATCTTTGTTGAATGGCAATTAGCCTAAAAGTCTTCATTTAATAAAGATAAAAGCTACACAGGTCTTCAAAACTTAAGATTATGTATGTTTTCCCTCTTAAAGAACACAACGGAAAGCATAGGTATATAATTATGGCCACAAGCTGGGCTAAGTTACCATGAGACCCACCCTGGCTAATCTAGGTGTGTACAGCCACACCCTCCAAACTCTAAACTCCACCCACTGCAACATTTAGATTAGTGTTATTTGACATGAAAGAAACTGCATCAGTCACCCATTAGGCTGCACTGTAATTACACAACTTCAATGATCTCAGTAAAAGCTAATGGGTGAGGACAGTGAAACGTTTCATGAACAGACTCATGCACCTCTCCACCTCCTAACCACATGCTAACACCTTGTCTGCAGTTGTTGGCTATAGTGTCTCTCATTGTTCGTAACACATTCCCAGCAGAAACAATAGCAGGACCAAATGACCTCATGCAGAGCATAACAGTATATGGTGGCCCTAGAGGCACATCCATAGTGTGATGCTGAGAAGCAAAGATTGTGAGTCATGAATTGCTCACAATCTAACCTAAAGTGCTCCATGGTGACAGATGGCCCTATGTCTGTCTTTATTAGATATTTAAAAGTAGCTATTTTGTTTAAAACTTCTAAATGGAGTTTCAAATAAAGTTTCAAAGAGTTTTTGCAATCCTGTCCATTATAAATGCAAGCATACATGCTGAACACACTAATGAAGAATATTTTCTGGCATCTAACCACCGCCTCAGCTTTACTTTTTTATTATTTGTTTTTAATTCATTACTAACTGGCTTAAAAAGGTACATTTTTCTGACTTTTACACAGAGCCCATTTTTGTTTTACCCTTGAATGTTTAAAGAGCTAAGTGAATTGAACAAATAAACAAATGCTAATGCTAGCTGTCTACAAGTTTGCTTCTTCCAAAGAACATTTTATGTGTGTTCTGTTCTGTGTATGTTGTGTATCCTCCCCATTTAAAATGGTCCTTCATTAATTTTGACATTATGTGATATATGTTCCACTCCAATGAGTTTCAACCACAGCAGTTTGAAACCGATGGAATGTCTAAATGCAAACATCTCAGATGGTACTTATCCTTCAGGGCATAAAGGCTCTTTAAAAGGTAATAAATCAGATTCCTTTCTTTGATTTTGTTAAGTACAGCACCCACTTCTTTATTTCTTTACTTTTCTGTTTGGAACATGGCAAAGCTGGACCACCAAAGATGGCATAGACACAAAAGTGGATGAGGTGAATCACTTTTAGACCAGGAACAAATGGTTAAACACAGCCCTAGTTGGTTTTTTTCCGGTCTAGTTCCTTTGCTGACGAACCAATCTGAAGAAAAGTGTAGCCAGACTGAGAGACCATCTAAACCAGTCTTGCTTGAACCAGTAGTCTGTAGTCTGGCTTGGGCTGGCTTTAGCTGTTTTTTGTAGTCCAGGAAAAAATGTTAAAGCAACTCTGCATAATCATTGTTTATATAAGGTTCTATGCCCAATAAATGAACAAGCTGTCACAGGTAGAGTCTGTGTGTGTTTGTCTCTGTTCTGGTTACAGTAAGGATGGGATTGGGTTTTCCTCTACCTGAGCAATGCTGATTCAGTCTCCTCCATTCATAAACACACCACACCCTAAATGGAAGAGAACCTAACATAGTAATCAGCCTTTATTTACAACAATCCCTCTATCCCCATAAGTGATAATTTATCACACACACACACACAGACACACACACACACACACACACACACAATGTTCCTTTTATATTATGTAACTTCCTGGTTCCCTCCCAGGTTGAGCGTCTCTGTCCTGTTGCAACAAAATATATATCAGAAATGGAAAACTCATTTCTATGCCAAAGTTTTTTCCACTGTTGGGATCAAAGTGAGAGGTTGTAGAAGTTTAAGTTTGTTTGCACAGTGTGCAATAAATATTCTTTAAAAGCAACACAATAAAAGCATGTTTCCATGTCATCACATGCCACGGATTGACTCTCTTTTGCCATTGCTCTGTGTGTGTTTTGAGGTAATCTGTTTGTTTTAGGTCTTAAGTGATTTGAAACCAAAGCAAGTCTTTTCAGATTCACATTAAGGTCTTTATTTTACCCTCAACTCAAACTGCCATGTGCGTTTTCAAGCTGAGACATTGCTTTGTTAATTGTATTGCATAAAAACTTTACTCAAAGCAACAATGGTGCAGGTGAAACATGCTTCAGGGAATAACTTTAATCATAAAACCTTGAATTAAATGGGCGATTAGCAGTTTTTGTTTATTGCTAACTTAATTTGTGTCTGTTCCATCTCAATGAAGTATCAAAGTTGCCAGGTGCAAAAAAAATTAAACTGAAAAATATTTTAATTTTGCTCCGTTATTTGGCAACCCCCATCTATGCAGAGATACTTTAGCAGCATTGTCCCATTCAATGTATTTGTTCAATGTAAACAAATCAAGCTATAGAGTGTGAGGGAGGTGAACATCTGCTGGGCCTTCATTTGCAGTTCATGAAACTTCTTGCCCAGAGCATAAGAACAGAATTACAACATGTGTTGACATTTTTAACAGCCCAAGAACAAAGAGCTTACTCACCTGTTCTTCTCAAGCCCAAAACAAAACAACACGGGTGGGTGCCAACATGTTGAGCACAGATATATTGTGTTTCAATCTTTTTCCACACTGTAAGCAAATGGAAAATGTGTTGCTCAGCTCTCTGAAGATGTAAGTGTGCAGTTATCTCAGGGAGGACAGGACAGATATAGAGCATTAATAGACTTATATGACTTTCTGTCTTTTGTGGAACACAAAACTAAGAAGGTTTGAGACTTACAGCCGTAGTTATTTAATTTAATTACATCTTTTTTTTATACAATGAAAGTAAATTGGACTGAGACTGGCCATTTTTAGGTGAGCTGTCTCTTTAAGACAGAATTGATTCTGGTGGATTGTTGTGGTAATAAGTAAATACACAATGTTACATCACAAAACCAGATCAATTCATTAATCCATCCATTAATCATATCATAGAGAGCAAACAGTTTATACATCATAAACAGTGAAGATTCTGTATATATTTCCCAGCAACTCAAAATGAGAGCTTTCAAACACTGCTAATAAATTGACATTGCGATATGTCTATGCAAAAAAACTGCAGTGTTTATTTAGGCAAACAAACTGCAGGGGTGCAGTGGGGAAGCAGAGCGGACAGCATCCTCCATCGACCGCCGGCGCTGCACGTTTCCCACACAGCGCTGCCAGAACCTTTGACCCATGAGCCCCAGGTCAGGTTATGCTAAACAGGACCACCATGTCTTGCTTAAGGGGGTGCCCCTGGGGGCTTCACCCCCCTCCAGTGTGAGGTAGACACATCAGTTCAGTTTGAAGCTTGGGGCTGGATATAACCTATTTCAGGATATAGATGGTGTTGGGGGGCAGGGGATGTGAGCAAGGGTTCGAGTTGACACTGTGTCTGCTTGCTTTCACTGAGTACTTGATCTCACCGGGTTCACTGAGTGCTATTGAAGAAGCAGTCAGACGCTAAATGCTGACATCTGTCCTTACTTGCATTACACAGGCACCCATATATATGGTTGTGGCAGATCAGGTTCAGTGTGACACAACAGACACAACAACCCCAGCAACCAGCAGCTAAAATTCACCCACTGGACTATAAATGGTGGAAACAGATGCATATAGATTCACTGCATTGTGTTCCACTAAAGCAAAGTTAGGCAAACCAAGTCAAAGAATAATATCTGTTATGAGAAAATGCCCAAATGAAATGGTTTATTATCTCAGTTATTTCTAAACAGGAATATTTTTAAATATTCCTAAATAGGAATAAAATTTAATGTAGAACAAATGGACATTAGTTATTTGTCACATGCATGTCTTTTGGGGTTTCACATCTTCATGTTGTGATTATTTTGTGTTTTTAATAAAAGTTTTGGCCCATTTTGAGACAGCAGAGATTTATGGCAGTGCAAAGAGTAGAAACTTATGGCAGAAATGACAGTTTCCACTGTAGCTGATGTTTTAAAAGCATAACTGCCCAAAAAAATAAAATAAATGGTCTAAATAATGATTCATTAACTTAATGATTTAAGTTTCTGTTGCAGGCTTTTATATTTTTGCCAGCCATTTTGCGGTGTGGTTTGTAGTGCAGTATGATTTGCTGTGAGAATGAGACAGATCGTGATGTAAATCTCTGCCTCTAAATCTCTCTTTATCACCTGTCATATAATGTTCTCAGGGCCTTCTAACAGCTCGGCAAGTGCCCTAATAAACCTGCCGGATTTCTCCCAGTTAACCTTCATTACCTGAGACTTCCATTTCCAGCTGAGAGCCAGAACTTTCCCGGCTGTGTAGTTACAAATGGTTCCCGTTGTAGTTTCTACTGTTCACAAAAGCAAATGTAAACACTCAGAGCAGTTATGATCATTCATAAGAGTTAAAATAAGTGAACGGTCATTTAACATCTAACAAAATACAGTATATCGAAAAAGTACAATATTGTTATTCAGAGCAGTTAAAAAGGTATACATGGTATTTAAATTGTATTGTTAATGTGCCAGAGCACTAAACATGTACATATACACATTAAACATAAGTCAACATTTTTTAAACTCTCACTAGTTTATTTATTTGGTCTACGAACACTATCTGTGGACATACATGGACCACCGAAAAATTCTGTTATTTACATTTATTCACTTTGCAGATGTATTTATCCAAAGCGTGTTCATGTAGAAAACAGTACGTGTTCACTAGGATCGAACCCACAACCTTTGCGCTGCTAACACAATGATCTACCAGCTAAGTTACAGGAACACATTTTGTCTGAACCTTTGACCTCAGACCATTTTGTCATTTTGTTTTATGAACCAACAAATGTCATTTTCTCCACAATAACTTTCTATCACAATTATTTTGAAAGCATTCTGTAATGAAAATGACATTTACAGCCAATTTGTTTGTGTCAATGATAATTTTAAAGCTAGCATTTATTGTATCCTATATGTACAATAAATAATAATTTAGCATATCAAAAAAACAAAAAAGGTTTTTTGGAAATTTAGAGAAAATAGTCAGAGTAGGACATGCAAATTTCTGTATTTGAAAAAAAGGTGGTATTCTAAGGTACTTTATAGTACTTTACCATGCCAAAAAACACAATCCAACCATTATACTAAAAATAACATGCAAACACCTGTGTTTGGATATATGTTTGCATGTGAACAATGGAGGTAATCCCATATTTGTGGTTGGAGCAGACGGCATGAGATGCCTGGGAAAGCTGACGGCAGGATGCAGGAATGTGCCGGCAGGTAGCAGTGAGGCCCGGGAAACACAGGGATGTGGAAATATCTGTGCTGTTGAACAATGGAAGCCGTGTGTGGCTGAGGTAAAAAGCCCCTGGGAGAGAAGAGAGGAGATCAGGTTACACAGACCCACTTACCTGCTCGATTCAACACACACTTCAAAGAGAAAGAGACAGACAGCATGATCAATGTACCATCGATGGAAACACAGAAATGAGTGTGTGTGTATGTGTGTGTTTGTGTGGGTGTGTTTGTGGGTGTGTGTATGTGTCTGCCTGCAGCGAACAGATTAAATGATTAATTGACACTGGAGTGGATAAAAGGGTGGAAGGTTTCTGACAATAGATGATTCTTGTGTGGGCAGACATAGCTGTCTGTCTTATTTAGGGTAATATTTACTAGCTCAAGGCTGAATAGAGATGGATTTCCTTTCAGCAGTTACTTGTCAGGGTGTTGTGGGTGGTTACCATGGCATCACCACGTAGTTGCTAAGCAGTTTGGGGTTGTTGCTAAAGGTGTTGCTAGGTTTTTTCTAAAGCGAGTAAAAAACTATCAAAAGTCTAAGTGATATTCTGGTGATTAGATAAGGCTTGGACTCCTCTTTTAAAATTTGGGGGATTTTTTAGAGATGTTATCACTTGGTAAAAAAAACAAATTTGATTAATTTAGCACAAACAAAACACTTTCAAGTTTTTCATATTTGGTTCACATCCCATTTTTATCAGCGGTGAGAACAACAGTGTTTTGTCAGAAACCACCATCTGCGCCTCCCAGCACTGACAAAATAAAGAGAAAGATGAAGAGGAATCCACAACACTCTACAAGCGCTCCGGTCTGTTGAACCCCCAGACGCAATCTCTGCCATTATTTGAACTTCATCTTTTCCGAACAGCCACTTTCATGTTTTACAAGCCTATTATCTGTGGGAGTGAGAGATTATAACCAGGATGTCATTTATCTCTGGGGGGATCAGAAATATTCTTAGCAAAAGTGTAAAATATGTCCCAGTCAAGTGAGAAAGGGCAACATCTGCTGGATCTCAGATGATCAGAGGTTTAAGGTTGAGGAGCGTTTAATGTGCAGGAGGTTAGCATGTAGAGGTTAGCATGTCTACAGCAGTGTGTTTTTTTGTGGCAGCAGATGTCCTGCTAAAAACATGGTCAGTGATCGACCAAAACAACACTGACCTCAGATCAGAGATGCAGCTTATGTGGCTATTATTGAGGATATTATTTGTCTCAGTCAAGAAAATTTTATCTCACCAACAGAACATACAGAGAGCATATTATTGTATATAGACAACATTTTTTACATTTACACAATTTGCATTATTTTTTATTTTCAAATCAATTTGCATTTTGTTTAATGCTATCTATGAGTTTGTGTGTAGAATTCGAACCCATGACCTTGGTGTTGCTAACACAGCTCTCAGAGTTGAGCAACAGGAAATTTTACTGTTAGGTAATCAACTTTATTGATTCTGGTTTTACATCCACGGTTAAATAAAGCATCATTGTCATTTTAACAAAACCATGTGATCTCTGTCTTAGCAACACCACTAATATAACAACTGCCAGTGTGGAAGAAGGAACAATCGGTGCCTCCCACAGACAGAACAAGTGTTGAAGTGAGATGTTTACCTTCACAGCACTTCTGTGGCACCTTACACCTCCTCTGTCATCTTCAAACGTTCACACTTCTGTCCCACACCCTCCTATTATTCCTTATGCTACTGAGGTTTGCCAGTCTGAGGTCAAATTCTGGCCCTTGTATATTTGTTTTGGAGTACAGTAAGAAATCTGTTTGTTCTGTTTGTTTTTACTGGAACTCAACTTGCAAATCTTTGTTCCCTACAGTTGTAATAAAAGAACTCAGAATAGCACAATAAAACGTGACTGGAGATTAGCAAGACAGTAACAAGACAGTTCTGTCTAACTTATCTCTCTGTGGCTTTGGAATTACATAAAACCTGCTGTCACCTCTTATCGCTGAAACCCAAACAGTACAATCGAAACCGCAAAAGGCCTCCTGCAATTATAGGGTGATGAAGTCCAAGGCCTTTACTTCCATGGTAAGCCATAAAGCACAGCATTGTTGCTTTTAGAAGCTGACTGGTTGTTCTGCATTCTGCTGGGGCAAAGTCAAGGCTATCAGCTGATGAAGAGCCCGAAACCAATCTGATATTCCGGCCTCTTCCTTTGCTTTCCATAAACCTAGTACTTATGGGCCTTAAAGTCCTGTGGAATGATGTTGCAACTGAGATGTTTATCACAGAACCTGACAGATTTGCTTTTATGGCATGCATGTGTTTCAGTGGCCCAAGATTTATGAAGTTTCCCTTCCCCAGATCTTAAGCTTCACAGATTGCCAGAGAAAAGGGGGTTTCCATCAACAGGTCTGAGGTTCCTCAGTGATGTCAGTCCTCAGCTGGCAGCCAATGGGGCCCGTGAGTCAAGAGGTCATAAAGAAACATCTGCTGTCTTCCATACAGTGCTGTCATGTCTGGAAATTCTCAGCTATTAGGAGCGGAAAATTGACACAAGGGTAAGACATCAGGTCAGAGATGTGAGAAGATGATCAGTTTTCCTATCAATTTAACATTAAAAGAGATGATGCACACAAAATTAAAACATTTTATTGAACTCATATACTTTCTCCCTGTTTAACATAAAGGAAAAGATTTTAAGAAATGTTTGCACTGTTAAAGGCTTCTGTAACAGTATTTTTGTACAGTATTTTAATATCTACTTTAGTATCAGTTTTAAAAGAACAGCTATTATTTATTCTGTGATGGGCACTTTTTACTATTTGTGCAGCTGCTTGTCAAATGGTTTGTCAAAAAACATTTTGCAGCTAAGCAGTTTGAAGTTTTTTGTTGAATAGGTTTTGCATAAAAAAATGTCTGTTTAAAGTGTACACAGTGTAGAGAGGAAAAACAGTGGTAGCTTTGGGGCTGAGGGACATGACTGTAAGCAGTGTAAGTTAGGGGAGGTTATTTGTACGGATGTCTGGGTGACTAAATTTGGAGTGCAGTGTGAGTGATTTGTGATATTTGTGACTGTAGGCAGGGGTTTCTATATTAAGAGCCTTGTTTGTTTATCCAAGATCTATATTTGGGTGGGCCCCCTAAATTTCTCAATTTGTTCATGTGCATGTTTAGGTCAACTTTAAGTCTATTAATGTTTTAAAGACTTTTTAATGTCTGATAGTCACAAATATGATCACTTGCACAGAGTGGGCTTAAAATGTGATCAAATGTGATTAATCAATGTTTAATCACATATTGGTCACATTTTGTACCACCCAGTCAGATTTTCCAGGCAATAACCAGTTGGCATGATTTGACTTAAGTAGCTGCAAGTTTATGTTTCAAACAGATATGGTGATATGCAAAAGGTACAAATTGCAACAAAATAATTTGTAAAATCTACAGTGGAGTCATACAAGTGCTTCTATTGTTAGCCAAGCTATTTAGGAACATGGATACATGGTCAAATAAAAGCAACAACGTTTAAATAGAGGCTGTCATATGTATATATACAGTTACTGGGCAAAATCTCACAGACAACACTTATCATTGCATCTTTCATAATGAAAAAACTCACTTAGTGATGTTCTTCATAACTTCAGTATCTGCAGGTAGAGGTTATGGTGTAGGTTATGCAACATTTATTTTGAAATAACTCAGGGTTTAGATTTGGCGAGACAGCTACTCAGGCTGTGACACGCAGAGAATTATGAAGTAATTTGCTAGGCACATTTATTCAATCAGTGACCTAAATCTTCATGTAGAGCTAGATTTTGGAGATTTAAAACTTTTGCCTCTTTATCGCCATCTCTGTTTGAAACAAAAGTTGCAGGTGAGTTTACATTATTTACATTTGTTGAAGTCAAACTGACATTTTTTGCATGACTGTAAACCTAAAAATATACACCAATATAATAACAATTGTTTATCAGAGTACAGGGACAATTCTAAACAGTGCTCTGTCCTTTACTGTTTTTGTTTACTTTGTAAAAAAATCTACAGATTTCATCTTTATGAAATATTATGCTGTGAACCTAAACTTGAAAAACCTTGAAAAACTAAGTTTTTTTCAGGTTTTTCTGTTGATGTTTACAGTAATGCACTTTTTATTAATCATTACAGTCATAATTCCTGGGGACCGTTGTTGGTTTTACATGGTCATGGAAGCTCTGTTAAAAAGACCATCACTGCTGGACACCAACATATATTTCTGTCTCTATCATAGTTTCTAATAGCTTAACCAAAAAAATTCTTGGTTAACTAGCTTCATACCATGGTTGACCAGCATTTTTGATAGTAAACAGCATTTATGTTGGTTTCTCAGACTGATCAGTGCCAAACCAGAATAAACCAGCCTGAACCAACAGGAATTTCATGCTGGTCTAAGTTCACAGTCTATTCAGCATGGAAGAGTTAAGTATTAAATATGACATTGCACAGACACAGTTAGGCAATTTTATCATAATATTTTGTGTTAACATAATGTGTACATTTTGTAGGTATACTTAAAAAAACAGTATATGTAACACGTATATTTTAATGTTTATTTCAGTGCAATACTTTGCCCCACACACTTCTAATATAGAGGCATCAGAATAGAGACAGAATAGAAAAGAGAGACAGAATGGAAGGTGGAGAGATATAGGGCAAAAGTTACATGCCTGTAATCCAAAGAAAAACATACAGACAGCCCTAGACAGCTGGTATCTCTGCAGCACCCGGACAAGAACAAAACAGGCCACCTAAATCTTTTTCAACAGCAGCTGCTGTCAAACACTGCCATTTTCTGTGGATTAATACCCACAGTACTTGAACTTCAGAAAGCTTAGATCTTAAAGCAACAAGCTGTGTCAAATCGCCCGGCCCTGATGGTGACCTGAGATTTTACACTTTTAGACACTTTGTAATTGTTTTGTTTGACGTCAGATGGAGTATCGGTGAACCCACTCGTATGCATCTACTTACGTTGCTGTTGACAGAAGGCCCAGTTGTTCATTGCAGAGCTCTGTTCTACATTTCAGAGGCCAAGGTCACCAGACATAGTCGTAAGAGAAACTTCTTTGCTAATGAGTGCAATTATCATGCTAATGTTCTTGTCTTTCTCTGCGTCTGCATGAATTTATTTGAAACACTGAAGACAGTATTTTTCTCCTTTTTGAAGTGTCTTTAATTCCAACATTCAAGAACAATGATGGGCAACATTATTATCTTCTTATATAATCTAACACTGCTGAAAAGCAACAACTTACCCAAAAAAGGAAAATTCTGCCAAAATGTAATAATTGACATACATTCTGTTTCTCAAACAAACCTACATATATTATGGTAAACTATTGCATGACAGTAAACAGTCTGTGAAAGGTACTTCAGACAGTAAAACAATCCTCTTCTATATTTGCTTTTCTCTGTTTTCTCTGTTTGCTTTTCACTTAACCCGCAACATCTCTGTAGTGCTTATCCTCCTGTGACCCCACACATGACCCGAGTGACCCCCAGATCGTTATTTTCTACACAAAAGACAGAAAATAATCTTTTCAAAAAAGACCAGCCTAACTTTTACTTTAACTGACAATGAGAAAGAAATCTGTTCATTGGCCTTTTTCCAAACTTTGTTGTGTATTATGAAACATTGATGTCTTTAAATTGTAAGTCTGACAAACTTGTGCTGTTGTCGGCCATGTTAAGTTCCTGCCACTTGAGCTAATTCTAATCTAATGCAGGTTTTGTAAAGATTGTGTTATTCAGGGATGGAGCATTTAAAACATATTGGACCTGATGGCAAACCCACATCCTGTGAGTAAGCACAGTTACTCATTTCACATTCAAAGAGGGCAGGTCCAGTCTTAAAGGCACGGACAACCAAACAAAAGTGTTTTAAACACTGAAACAGAGAAAAGGGTAAAAAAATTGTAAGGGAAACATAATTAAGACTATTTTTGCTACAAAAAATTACTTACTAATATAACTGCACCATAAAAATGTTTACAAAAAGGTTATGGCCCGTTTAAATAATGATTTGTTGTGTACCAGCACAAATTGTACATACAGCAACAAGGACATTTAGAGCACAGAACACAAAGCAGTTTAGAACTCTTTGATGTGAAAACACACCCACTTGTAGAATGGAAAAGCTTGTGCTAATGTCTCTGTCAACAGTCAGAGAAGAGAGCAGTTAAAGCCAATGAATTATATGGATTCACATCCACCAGTTGCATAATGGACAAACAAAGTAGAACAACCGACTGTGTTCATGTGTTCTGGCAATGACTAGCAGTATTCAAGAACAGAAACTGAATGTGGGAGAGTCGAGGAGTGTGGGGGATTGAGAGAGAGAGAGAGAAAGAGAGAGAGTATATAAAGACAAGAGACAGAAGCACAATAATACAATTATTGTTCTTATGCTTTGCGTATTCTACCTAGAAACACAGTCTGAAAGAACTTTCTAGAGTTACAGTACAGTACAGTACAGTACAGTTTGGACACACCTACACATTCATAATCACTTTTAGAGTATAAAGAATTATGTATGTATTAGTGTTGATCCTGTAAAATATCCTTCTTGTCAAGAACACAGCTTTGCACACTGTGGGTGTTCTCTCAAACGATTATGTAAATTCGGTCTGTTTCTTACACAATTGCTTTTGCATCACTTCAGAAGTCCTGGAATGTAATAGATAGGTCTATAATATAATTACTTTTATAATATTTTAAATATTTTATTCAAAAGCAATGGCAGACCTAGACTTTACATATACTTTTCATATATGCAAAAGAGTGGCTAGGATAAGGTAGTCAATTTTCACTTTTTGTTTCACAGGAGAAAAACAAAGCCGTTGTGATTCAAAAACTGACTTTAAAAAACTCTAAGATATTAAGGACTCTTTAAAACTCTTGATATTAATACTGTAATAAGAATGTGCCCTATAACCAAATAATCTATTATCTATACTGTATACATAGATCTATACATAGATATAGATAGAAATCTATTTTGCAGTGTATAATTTTTGTTAAAAACTAAATCTCTACAACTTAACAGTTCATCAACACAAATATACAAGGTGAGATTTTAATACTCACCTTCACATACTTTGGGATTGTATATATAAAATTAAACAAAAACTTTTACCTTGCTTAATTTTCTTTGATTCTAGCACTTTGATTCTAGCAGGTTTATGAATGTCTTTCTAAACATCTTAAGAAATGTTTAAACATCATCTCCAGACCACCCTTTGTCCCTGATGGGTCTTTATATTTAAAGCAGACATGCAGTCTCTATACAGGGTCTCTATGCAAGGGCCTTCAGCCGTGTTACCGGTGAGGTGACATCCTGTCAGGGAGCAGGAGGAACTCTGGTCATGGAAGGTGAGGCAGGTCAAAGGTCAGCACCTTATTCTCTTAAGTTCTAAAAGACAAGGACACAAGTTATAGATTTGGGTCACTTACTGCAATCAGGCCTGCTAAACTTCTGGCAGACAGGGCTAATGGCTTCCGTAGCTTTAAATGGCTAAAAGTGGAAATAATTAACTTGCTTATTTGTGAAGGTAATGTGTTCTGTGGCAGCCAAACATCTTGGCCAACATCATCATGGAGGACAGCTAAGAAGATCTGAGACTTTAAAAATACACCCACATGCTCAGAACGCAATTTGACTTAACAGCCATGGGTTGAGTTCTTCATCCATCACTGCCACAGTTCACCTACCATTTGACCTATAGGAGCAAATAAGGCTTCTGATTGAGTTCACAGCATACCATGTTCCTCCTGAACCTTGTGGAGCTCATGAGGGAATGATGTATGAAGGTTACAAGTCTGCACTCGCTGTTGGTACCAAAACTTGTTGCGATGTGATAAGTGAAGTCAAGCAGTTCTAGCTGTTATCTCAAGCACAGATAAACCCAGTTACTCAAAACAACATGGAGGACCCTGTATAGACAGAAAGATCTTCCATTACATAACAAGAAGTCAGAACGAACTTCTCTGCTGAGTGCTGATTCAGAACAGCTAATCCAGGATTTAACTGGATTATTTAGTTCTAGACCAATGATGGTCTTCATCTCAAAGTAACCAAAGCTACTAACAGATCAGATAGGCAGACCATGGCATATGCTTTGGTATCTGGAAGGACTTCACCATTGATACATTTTGAATGAGTCCTGTTATACACCACCTGTAAACAGTGTGTAAGTGGTATATATTTATTTTGATATTTATACAGCAGGTTAACACGTTCATCCCGCACACTATGTGTTTTTGCAACACATAGCATGCAGTTTATACATTTAAATGCAATATTCAGTAGGTCTGTTTATCAACAATTTTATGAAATAAAATAAAATTATGGAGCAAATTACCCAGCTACTGTTTAAAAAAATACATTTGCTACATGAAGTACACAAACAGCATGTTCTTTTCAGTAAATCAGACTGAACAGACTGGTTAAGAATTCATAACTACAGTTTGGTTTACTGTAGATTTACTGTTAGGATGCACAGTAAATGTCATACACTATTGGCAGGAAAAGGTTATGGCTGTTTTCCACGGCCACTGATTGACTTTTATTAGCAATTATGCCAGACATTCCTTTCATGTCAACACCTAACAGATTCATTAGTTCATTAGCTGTCAACACACTTTCATTCACACCAGGTAGATTCCCAATGATTCAATAAAGACTCCATACAGCAGGATTGCTTGACTGTTATCTTTTATTTATGAATGAACCAGCATGTGACATCACACTGGGGGTGAAAGGGCCAGGATAAGCAATACTGACTGGTCAATGTTTACAATACACTGACACATGATCAATGCCTTGGGATGTGCGACAAAGGCTGTGCTGTTGCCTGACTATCTGGTGTACAAACAGGAGAATGTCTGAAGGGCATCAGGAATGTTGGAGGGGGTGACGTGATCTCACTTATCATCAGGAGATCAAAGAAAAGTCCAGCAACTGTCCAACACAGAGATAAAGAGAATATGAGAGACGGGACTGTTGGAAAATGAGAGTAAAATCAATAAAAATTAACAAAATAAACAAACCAAAATTTGTTCTAACTATTTAATATTTACAATAACCTTATCTAAGTATGACTATATTTGGTCACATTGTTTGCTCATGTGTGGTCATTTACAGTTCCTTTAATTTAAAAACAAAAAAGTGTGGCATTTCTGAAGCACCATATACAAACACATAGCCCCGTCCCAGAATCCATTGCGTCACCAGTAGAGCCAATGATCCTCAGACAAACAAAGCAATGTTTTGACAGCGCTACAGTGTACATTTCTGTTTACAGTCACATCTTATAGATGTCTTTGCATAGTAAAATTACAGCAAAATGACACTTCAGAATTAAGTACACATAAACTAATCATTTTGTCCCCTTGATTCATTATTTCATTCATTAAAAAGAGCTTTTAAAATTCATAAAATATTCAAGGGCCATTTGTTCACAAAACACATTACATAAGCCTCAGTTTTATATTTTACATCAAATTTACTTTCAATTTCAAATTTACTTTTTGTCTCTCATCAATATAGCAGGTATTTTGTAAATATTCCCACAGCAGAGAAATGCCACTGAGGTCACTCAAAATATAAGCTGTGTTAATCATTTGAATATGCAAGTTAAACTCTCCTTAGACTGCACTGAAAAACAGAATGAAAATGCAGACAGCAGCCGCATGTCAGGCGCAGCCACGTTACAACTGCATGTGTGAGTATGTGTGCTGAGGACTGATGGGTTTTATGGCCTCTGGCATAGCAGGAAGTGAGGCACTTCTGCCAAGCCTAATAAACAATCAAGCAATTGGTTATCAAACGATCACGTCATCATTAAAAGTCACTACAGCAATGTCAAGTCTGGCTTCGTTTTGCAAAGCTTATCAAACATGATGACGGATTTACATCCACATTTTTTTACATTTGCTGGCACTGGAAATGACACAGACTGTGTGTTACTGTGGGTGGTATTAGAGTGTTTTAGAATGATGATGTGTGGTTGCTGGGTAATTGCTCAAGCTTTGCTAGGTGGCTGCTAATTGGCCGAGTTGAAAATGTCCACTATTAAGTGTTGATAATGATAATTTGGCCCCTTTCAATGTAAGTCAAATTAGCATTTTTTTAGGTAAGTTTACGTCAAAAACACAGTAAAGAATAACAACAAGCCTCTAATTCTAAATATAAGCAATAGATAATTCATAGTAAGCATTAGTAATTATGAAAAATATATTTGTGTCTTTAAAGACCAAGGCTGCCATTTTGAGAAACTATGTGTCACTATGTGTATAATAAGATTTCATTTATCTAAAGCAATGCTCACTGAAGCTACCAGATGTATATTAAAAGCAGATTTGTGTCAGCAGCAGAGCTCCAAATGAGACCACACTGCTGTTGGTTTTAATCCTATCAGCGGGTCTCAGAGGGGCCCCCAACACATTGCATTACACACATAACAAGAGGACTTAGAACTGTACAAAGTTCTACCTACACATCTTCCAGAAAAGAAAAGACTTTTGCCAGTTAAACTCTAATCCTGTCATCTGTAAGATCATGTTATTCTCATAGCGACCATAAAACCATGACAAAACCCAACTGCACAGTGAAGTCACCATAAGTCATTACATTACATTGTGTGTACCTCAACTTTCCCAGAAATTACATAAGAGTAAAATGGGTTCAAATCCTGTCTAATGAAGTGAAAAGGATGATTGGCCAAGCATTGGTCATGCCAAGGTCACATGGTGTGTTTTTATTCGTCTGCTATCGTTTAGGCGGCTCACAAAAGTCTTTGATTAAAAGCTTTGAGTTTGGGTGATTTTAACATCATAACGGGCTTTGTTGCATTTTTATTATGAAAGAGGTTTTAGTGCTGACCACACACAATGTAAACTTTGTAGACGGCCCCTAATGGATGTTTGCTGAAACTGTTTTTTTTAGAATGAATGAGTTGTGCTTTTTTCAACCACATGTTCATCTAAATACTACCATATCAAATCAGCTATCCTGTATTCAGAAGTGCATATTATGGTTTGAGAGAAACTGTTGTACGCTCTTGAATGAGAAGATATGTATGCTAAACTAGGCACAGACTATGTCATTGACTGCAATCATCTGTGCACTTATCTTTTCTGAGACAAAATAAAGTCCTTTAATAACTGGTTGTTATGTCCCATACATAATTATAATCAAAACTTTTGAAAGGTCATTTTATTTCTGTATTTAACCTTTTTCCATGCAGATCAAAGTGTGACCTAATAAACTACACTTTGTTCATATGGTAAATAATTTCTACATCAAATGTATCACCCATACTTAACTTAAAATCTAGGTATTAAAGTTTAAATTAGGTTTCAATAAATATTCAAGGTATACTATTGAAATACTACTATTGACTATATAAATCTCATATTAAGTTAATAATTCAATATTGTATTGATTCAGTTTACTGAATTATCACATTTGTGCCATTGTAAAACCTTTTGTGCCAGTCTAACCTGTACCAACATTTCAAAATCTGGTTGGCACCTTTAATAAACACACAGTCAGGTTAAAATGTCACATTTATTTTCCATGGAAATCACAGATAGCATTTAGCAAAAAAACACTCAAACACACATACCATAAATGGGTTTATACAGTAAGAGAAAAGATTCTAATTATAATGTACAAATGTACAGTAGATTACCCTGATAATGTTATTGCAGTAGCAATAAAGTACATAAAAACAAAGGCCACCTCAGAAGGCAACAGTGAATACCTGCTGTTACAAGCGCTATGGGTTCCAGTATTTACCTTGTTCATTTTTCATAAGAAAAAAATCTTTTACTAATGAGTTCTAAAGCATGAACCAAACCAAAGCATAATAAAATGATAGAATTATGAAAAAAACCATCTACATACAACGCCACATGTTAACTTTATATTCAAAACAAGTTATTTGACACTTGATTCTTTCAGTCTTTGTGGGGGGGATTTTCTAAAGTAAAAAATAAACAATTCCAATTTTTGGTCTATTTTGAAGCCCATGGTAATTATGACCTTAACTTTCAATGCTAAAAATGAGTTTTTCTGAACTCTCCTGTTGATTGCAGCTGATCTCTGACTGAATCATTCTGATTGGGCTTCTGAATAATGAGAAGCGAATTCAACAACTCTCATTGGCTGCTGGTTTAAACAAGAGGACATGGCCATAGAACTTTGTATTACTTTTTTTAAATCATGGAACATCAGAATAGATCTAAAAAAAAAGATTGACTTAAGTGCAATGATTTGTACGAAATAAAAATAATGGGCTGTGTCCATATTTCATTTGTGATACCATTAAGGAACCATTTGTAAATTCATTAAACACAATTTGTTTTACATTGTAAAGGCAAGAACAAAAGTTCATCAACTATCTTTACATTTGTCAAATGATCAGACATCTGATCTGAAAGTCCTATTGAGGACAACTTAGTGGCCATGCTATTGCTAGATAACATGGTAAAGCAACAGTACACCAAACATCTTTTAAAAACTGGTTTCTTTTTTAATTTAGGCATATTACAGTTGTTATCATGCTTGGATGAATGACATGCAAACATCAGGATTTTCATTCATGCATTTTTCAGGAAGACATGGTTAAATAAATAAAAACTATATATAGTGTTCCACTTATTTTGGTTATAAAAACAAACGAAGAATGTCAACACTATTCTTTGATTTCCAGCTCTTTAAGCTCTTTAGAAAATGATTCAGTGTTTAAAGTAGCTGAAAAACTGGAACACTTGTTACTGCATCTAAAGCCATGTAGTATCTTTCTATCACATCATTCATGCCACAGTCTTGCCCTTACAGCAGCGACACTGTTCTGTGTTCAATCTTATCCACACAAGAAGGATGAATTATGCCAAACAAGAGTCTATCAGATACTTCATTCCTCAGTAAAAGATCAGCTTGATTGTTGCTGCTGTATGCAGATGTATTTTTTCCACCAGGACTTTGAGAGCATTTTCATTTTATCAGCAGTACTGTGAACCTTACGTTCCCGCCTGGCTCTCCGGTCGGAATGTCGGAGCCCCACAGAGATAGCGGCATCGAACACCTCCTTCAGGTTTTTCTGTGTCAAAGAGGAGCATTCCACGTATGCTACCGCGCCGATTTTGTCGGCAAGCGTGCGGGCATCCTCCTCTGGGACGGGTTGCTCTCGCCGGCGGGCCAGTTCTATGAGGACCTTGACATCCTGACGAAGGTCACACTGGGTGCCCACCAGCAGTACAGGAGTGAGCGGACATCTGCGGCGAATCTCAGGGACCCATTTCTCACTGACGTTCTGGAAGGAGGCGGGACTTACCACGCTGAAGCATAGCAGGAGGACGTCGGTTCGCGTGTAGCAGAAGTGACGCAGCTTATCAAACTCGTCCTGAGGTAAAGAGAGGGAGATAAGATAAATGTAGTGGACAGATCAAACAGTGATTCAATCAAGCTTGTCATTTAAAAAAAATCATTACTTTCTTCAACGGATACCCAATGATACTTTCTGAAGGTGCATTGATACCTTCATGGTGCTTGAAGTTTCCAGTCCCCATTTATTGTATTTGCAAAAAATAAGTGACTAGTTCTGAGGTCTCCAATTTATGCTATGCTAGAGTTTAGCTCCAACCAACTCCAACACACCAGCCTGGATGTGTCTAACCATCCCAAAGACTCGCTTCATTAGTGCTTCATTAAACTCTGCAGATCTGTGGACCGCATTGGAAACCTCTGCACCAGAAATTCACAAAATATCTACTTTTGTGTTCCACAAATGAATGTCATACACCACTCTATATATTCCTGTAAGCAATTATTACACAACATAATTACTGACACTCACTGAAGGTTGCATAACAAAAGGCTTTGTGAGGCCTTAAAATCATTTGCAGCATTCCAAATTGTTAATTCAAATAATAAAATCTCTTAACTAGTTCTGGGGTGTTTTATAATTCCCTGAAGCAATTAAATAGAATTATAGGTTGCAGTTCGCAAAGAACATTTTAAAAGCGAGTGCTTTTAAACTCTGCCAAAGTTTTCAACTCTGGCACACCCCGTCCTGCTCATGCTGTACAAATTAAATGAAAGCATAAATCAGAGCATTTGGAGAACAGACACTTAAGTCTCTGAGAACACCAATTAAGCTTTAGGGCTGAGAGTGCTGAACCATATCAATGGTTTTGCTGCATCAACTTTTTGTTATTAAGTCATATCACCATTTCTAGCTCAAATCTGTCTTTACATACTGACTCATCAACTTACTGACATGCACAGACATCATCTCACTGACTTTATCGTTATGAAACAACTTTTTTTTTGGTGCGGACACCTGCAAACATAATGAAATTCTGGTACTCTTTTGTTTTCCTGGTACTGGCCTTTTATCTTCTGCTTTCGGAACAGTGCATTTGCGTTCTTTGAAAACTAATGACTGCTATATAACCTACACTAACTGGTTGTCCCTGCATTGTTATATAAAAGGATTTATTGAATGTGTACTAGGAGGGAGTCATTATTTGCTAACCAGGGTAATTCATGATAAAAATAATCATTTTTAAAGTTCGAAGGGCTAAACAAAATCATTTAAAGAAACAATACAATATTGGCACCTAGGAAATCAGAATCAACACATGAAGTCTTAATATGTATGTATCACCAGACATTAAAATGACTGGCAATGATATGCGAAACCAGTAGTTACACAACAGCAGCTATTAACAAACAGTGTTAAAACGTTTGGCATAAGAAGCAATGCTTGGAGGTAGAACCACTGCCTGCACGGACCTTGTCCAAGCCTGCATGGGTTCCAGTAACTACAGTGCCAATAGCTTTAGGACTGTTCCCTCTACCTTTGTGGTTTCCTCACAGTATGGTGTCAGTTCTGATCTTATCTAATTGCTAGGCTTTTGCTTCTCAATCACTTTCCAAATCCTCTTTTTCAATGGGCGACTGAATCGCCTTAACCCACTTCACAATGAAAAGCTCTAGCTAGGTAGACCATTGAATGATCCTCTGGGATATATTCAAATTGAATGGAAATGAATGTGACAGATAGAATGGACAGGTGTGTATGTGTGTGTGTGTTCCATCTTTGTTGTTTAATCATCTGACTGGTATAACACAAGGAGCTTTTAAGGGTGGATCAAGGTGTACTTAAGTTCTTACCTGTCCCGCCGTATCACAAAGCTGCAGTCTGACTGGTTGGCCATCTACTTGTACAACCGCTGGAGAAAGAGGGAAAAAGGGAAATAATTTTACTGCCATTAGATATACATGCGCATGCACACATACACATACACAGTATCCAATTAGTCATCTGACACTGTAAATAAAAACAGACCTTCACTGGCCGTTTAACATCACACAGAAGTGCTTTACTTACACTTGAGTTTGAAAAAAGTACCATAAAGTATCAAAGGTGGTTAAAGGGACTTGTGCATAAAATAAGCTATTTAAGGCCACTAAAGGCTTTTAAAATAAAGCCATTTGAGGCCATAAATTATTTTTTATTTACTAATAATCTGAAGACACCCAAGATGTCAAGATTTTGGGTGTCTGTGGACTAAAATTTAATTGTGTTCTTCAAACAAAGCAACTGTATTATGAGAAATCATTTGAGGTGCCCACAGCATAGCAAGATTCACTTTTTTTACAAGCTGAAAAGAATGACATGAGTTAATTCCAACATGCCAGGGAATAGTGAATATATGAAACACACTAACTGAGATCATGGTGATGGTTTGACACTTCAAAGCGTTCCACCCTTTAAGAACCCATTGTGTAATTGTCTCAAGATCCCTGTCATATGATCCTTAATTCTGCCCCTTTTTCCCCAAAGCTCCACCTGTTGAATTGTGTAACTCTGAAATCAGTGTACAGATGCCTGATCTGATTCCAGGAATATGACATCATCACGGGGAACCAACATACAATATCTGCTCAGAGATTTTGCAACAAGTAAACCCAATGGATTTTATGGGTCAGATTTATAGGTCGTGCGTAATTGCGCAAGGGCTTTATAATAACACAAAGACGTGCTTGTGGGTAACTACTGGACATCTGACCAATGACAACAGGTCATTATGCAGAAGCCATTTAGAACTTAATATAATAAAYACGTAAAACAAATGCTCATACAAATACAATGCACAAATAATAGTATTTAATATTAAATAATTATTATACTCTAATAATATGCCAAATAATAGCACTGCATTGCTCAATTAGCAAATGTGTTGTAATGCGTTATATTATTCATCATTTTTATTTTATTATTTTATATGTTAAATGCAGGATTTATAAAAAGTAGTCTCTACACATTGCCAAAGGTTGACTGTAACTTGGTCTAATGGGTCAAACATTGTAATAAACAAGTGTTGTTAATTTGCAAAACTAGTTTTAATGGCGTTTTATTTGGAAAATAAATCCATGCTCGTGTGCCGGACTCACCTGAGAAATCATCAAACGCCGTCGGTACGTATTTCGTTGGATATCCATTCGTTGTATAGCTGACAATCAGGCTGGTTTTCCCCACAGCTCCGTCCCCGAGGAACACGCACTTTAACAGCCGCCCCTGGCTGTGCGAAAGGCTGGGAGATCTGGGTTTGTGAGGCGGCACCGGAGGTGCCATCAGGCTGCTGTAATCCATTTGGGTTCAGACGCGCGGCTCAGTAGGACGGCAGGTGGATGGCACACTCCTAAAGGAGTGACCTGAGAATAAACCATCAATAAGAGCCCTTGATAACGCTGGAAATAGTTTATGCGCAGTGCGTAAATGTTCCTGATCCAGTGCAGTGCACGTAAACCATTCAATTGAGTCCCACAGGACCGACAGCTCCACTGAACCGGACACTCCGCGCACGTTCAACACGCTTCAGCTTCTCTCCAGCGGCTGCTGAAAGCTTTTATAGTAGACCTTCATTTGAATAGCTCCTCCCCCTCCCCAGGATTTTAAAAAGACGCGCGGATCACGAGCCACTAAAGCAATGGTGTGTGTGTGAAAGGGCATAAAGCTTAGACATTTATCAATCTAACATGTATCTAAAATACATACTTAAAATTAATCTACAAAGATACTTTAGCATCTGTCTATCTTTAAGGATACATAGTTTTTTATGTTCATAAAATCTGCATAACAAAATAGAATAGTTGACTCTTAAAACAAAATTATCAATGTGTTTCAGGTAGATGTGCTATTAATATTTATAAAAGACTTTGATGACAATTTATAGACAGCTAAATAAATGTTTTCATGTACGACTGTTAAAGCTATACTGCTTTAGAGTCAATACACTAGACAATAGCATTATTCTTGTAAAACGGTATTATTTGCCTGTAATTCCCACAGCACAGCGTCATTATTCTATATATCCTTGCTGCCACCTGATGGTCAGATTGTGAAGCTCGGTGAGATACATGTAGGTTTTGTTTAGACTCAGTAGCTGTAAAAATCAACACTTTTTAACACTAAGTATTACATAACGAAGTAATGGTAGTTTCTTAACGCGGACAAAAACATAATAAATAAAATATTTTCTATTAATTAGTTATTATATAAACTTTATCATAAGGTGGAAGACTTATAAAAAGCTATTTACTTCATGTCTTCTAAATCAATGTGACTTACCAGAAAACGCATTATTTGTTTTGCAAATAATGTAAACTAAAAGGTGACCTTCTCAAATGACAGAAGATAAACATTGTTATTATGTCTATGTTGAGTTTATAAATAAAGTTTAATACATAAACATTGATGCATCCTATGTGTACGCTACACAAGGGGCTTTATTTTTGCTAAATTAAGTGAGTATGTCATGTTTATGAGTGTTTTTGGCTGTGTTAGGAAATCACAGCTTTATGTATGATTTGATAACAGGTTTTATGTATACAGGTGTATTATCAGAGCAAGTCACGGCTGACTGATATGAAGGTTTTACACTTGTTTCAAAAGAGATTTCCGGCCATCAGTGATTTCTGTAAACATTTAACAACTTAAATAACTTTGAATGTAAAACACTTGGTATCTACATTGTAAATAGTTTTTTGGGTTTCTATAAAGCTTTCTCCACCACTGGTCATTAGTTTACAAAGTAAGCCCAGTGGCCTGTTTGGAAACACATCACGAAAAAACGTTAACACAAACGTCGTTTTTGTAATATCATCCTCTAATGAATTCACTTTGTTGGGCTTTTGGTTTAAAGACTACTGTGTTTTCTGAAGACATATAAAACCTTTTTTATTTAAATTCTATTGTACTTCAACATCTAACAATTTGCTTGCATTCATTTGAACATTTGGACAATAATGCCCAAAGCGTTTTCTTTCAGAAGATACCAGCGTTATGTCTTTAGGTCACGTTTTAGCAACTACAAACATTTTATGTTGGTTTGCCATTTTTGCGACTTACACTAAAAGTGGGAGGGACTGAATAGATTTAGGTTTTGATGTTTAAAATGGATTGTCAGGTTCAGGTGTTCCTCATTTGACATTAGCAATGTTATTTAAAGGTCTGCTGTAAGACACACATCATCTATGCATAACATTACAACAAGTTGCCAAGACTGGCTTAATGCTGAGTGATCAGAGATGGTAAAAGGTGGATAGCCTGATTTGTTTTGACTGGGATTGTGACTCTTTTTGCAGTGACTGTAGAGAACTTAAATAACACCATAGCAACAAAACATTGGAAAAAAAGCAAAAGACATTGTCATTTAATAGCTCTTAGGTATTGTAACAAGCTTACATTGCCCACACATACATACACACACAAACACAGTTTCTTTGTTTGTGAGACTGTCAGAAGTTAAAACCAGGATTTTTTTAAAAAAAGGAGTATTTTTTATTGTTGTTACTTCACTGAAGTCATCCATGTTCGTAGCTCAGATAACTCTCAATCTGGTCAATAGTTTCTGTAGAGCAGCTTTACACCAGGCGAGTGACTTATTCACCAATACTGACAATAAATGCTAGAACTAAAAACAGTGTCTTTTAACGGTTCATTCCTAAACCTTTCATTGTTCATTGCACAGAACATCCTTACGTACGTTTTACCTCCCATATCAGAACATGTCTCTTTAGCTCCTCCCCCACTGCTGTAGAGGCGGAACTCTGAGCACAAGCTGCTAATTAAGACATTTTTGAGTGACAGCTTGTGGCTCCCCCTTCTTTGTGAGATGTCTCAATGGGCTTTGGGTTTAGCTCCACCAGGGGTGGGATCAGGGGGTGGGCCGCCACCCTGAGCCAGGCGACGAAGGCTGCACAACAGAAAAAACAAGTATTGTTTGCGTTATCTCATAAAATTAGCAGTTTAATGTTTATTGGCTAACGGAGACTGAGGCAGCAGACTATCATGAATACGAACATCAGACATTCTGATGGAAATGGATCTAAATATATTTATTTATTGCTTGCAGTAGGTGGTAGGTCGCTATACTCACAAGTCCTTTATGTTGTCAACGCGGACTTGTACAGCTGCAATGCATCTGTCTACTTTATCCTACAAGAAATGAGAGAGAATACAGCTGCAGATGAATTATGTAATATACTAAATAATGTATATTAAACACTGTATTGTAGCAAACAAACATTACCTGGTGTCGTCTGTAGAACAGAGGTACAGAGAAGACACCAATCACACCTGAATATTACATAATAACAAGAGGAAAAGTAGTTAGGAAAGTAAAGCATTTTACTGCTACTAAATTACCATGAGACAAAAGCCAAACAGTGTGTCTGATTCTTTTTTTTTTAAATAAGACCAAGTATAATACATGTAAACAACATGTAATCTTCATGTAATTTAATTTTTTTTGGTGAGCAATGCCTTTAAAGGAAAGGTTTGCCCAAAAAATACATTTCTGTCTTCCAGAGATAAAAAAAGTTTAATGTTTTTGTTGCTTTGTATAATATTATACTATAATGCAATTCAAATCATTGCTTTTGATTTGTAAAGTTAGTAAATGACACAGAATTCATACCTATAATGAGCAGGGTAAGGCCATTACAAATGTTTCCCAGGAATGTCACCAGGTACATCAACAACAGGAACTGAGAATTACAAAGAATATATCTTTATTCACTTCCAAAATGTTTGTGGATAGAAAAACAATTCTGATCTGACAACCTTCAACAACATTTTCTCATAACTATTGTATGTACAGTGAGAATGTAGAGGTTGTAAGTTTTAGACTAAGTTTAGTCTTTTTAGTCTTCCTTTAAGTCTAAGGTTTTTGACAGCAATTCCCAATCTTCTGTCATGAGAACATCTAGGCAATTAATATGCTGTACGACCTCTAGATTTTCTTGAAATGTATGTCTGTTTTTTATTGACATTTAATTTAATTCTGCTGTATATAATCTAACAAACGTATGTAGATGCACCTTGCAACAGGTTTTGTTTCTGCAGGATAGGCTACAGTGTGTTCACAGCACAGTTTTTTCAATGATTAAATAATTAAGCAGATTGTCAATTTTTAAGATCTGGTGACCCCTGGTGGAGTTCATGAACATCACAAGTTGGAGAAACACTGATCTAAGGCTGCTGGTCATTAGTTTTTATCTTACAGGGGTGTAAAATATGGAGTAACAGGAAACCCTACACTCAGGTCAAGATCCTCTTGTAACCTTCATCTCATACTACAGTAGCGCATGTGTCCTATGTCACATACCACACAGGTCATAGTGTGAATCTGTAAGCACTGGCCTCTCCCACACTTAACAAGTACTTACTTGCTAGAGTTTAAAAGTCTGAGATAATAACTCCAAAGTCCTCCAGGAGCAAATTACTTGAGCTGTGCTATTCACATTTTATAGCTCTTTATATTCTTACTGAATCTCTGCAATTTTTACATTTGCACAAATTGTGTATTTTTTCCACTTAATAATTTCAGGAGAAATAACAAATTTGAAACAAGAAACATTAGAGCTGAAAGAGACAATTGTTTGAAAAAGAATTTTTTTTTCTTTGTTATGCATTTTACTGTGGTAAATAGTTTGAATAGACATAAAAATAGCAAGAAACAAAAACAGAAAACAAAATGACCATTTATAGCCTGTATCCAAATATGTGACATAATTATTTTTCTTAGAATTTAGAACATTATCACAGATGCGTTTTTGCTTTGCCAGGAAGTCAAAGTGACATTGTATGTCTAGTCTTACATAAACCACCCAAGCTTAGAAACTCACTCCAGAAGTCTTTCTTGTGGATAGTTATTAGTGTAATCAGTGTGACAGCTGGAAGCCATGAAGCTCAATCTTATTTTAAGCACACAGCAGAGGCGCAGGCCTCAAATAATGAGAATGTGTCTGGAGGACGGAAGTTGAAGACAAAAGCCACATTCGAGTACTGAATATAATGAACTAAGAGAACGATAAAGAAAAGATGACAATTTAATAAATTAAGAAGAAATGAAAAGAATCTCTTATGACAGGCAATGCAGAGCATAAAATTGGAAAAGTAAATCAGCGTTTCTAACATAAAACGTTATGAAGGGGAGACGATCTGTCAGAGAGAACCATGAAATTTAAAGTCAAAAAATTATAACCAAGCTGAATCTCTCGATTTTGTAGAGAAAATGAATTAAAGAGACAGTTCACCCTCAAAATGAACATTCAGTTTCAGTTTAAACACCTTAAAGTCGTTACAAAGCCATGACTTTTTCTACAGAGTAACACAAATAAAAATGTCAGGCTAAATGTCAGAATATGACTGACAGCCTTAGTCTCCATTCACTTTCATTGTCTGAAAAAGAGCGGCTTCAACATTCTTCTAATTTTCTCCTCTCTTTTTCCACAAAAAACAAAGTTGCATGTTTGGAACAATAATAAGAGAGAATTATAGACAGAATTTATAGACAGAAACTGAATACTTCCAGAGCCTCACCTTCAGTGAGCTGAACAGGTTACCCACAAAGACAAGGTTCCTCAGCGTGTCCACAGCAGAGCAGACCAGCACAATAACCTTCTCAATGTTGTGTTGAGCCTCTTCCCCACTCAAACTAATGTCCAAGTCTAGATATGACCTGCAGCATGGAAATGCACAGACAGAAACCCATAGAAACATTGTACCCACAGAGATATTGTTATAACAAAGCATGCTAACCCCAAAAAAAACTAAATGTACAACTATCGTAGGAAAAATGTTAACAATACATTTTCCAAAGGTACATCTGCAAAATTGCATCCCCCTTTAAATCAGATTTTTCATCTAATAAAATGTTAATCCTAGAGATCTCACACAGTATAAAAACAAACAATTGAATTTACCAAACAAAACAGCACATTTACAAAAGAGTAAACAGCAGCACGTACTGGAAAGGGTTAACTCCATCTCCCAGCTGCAGCACATGCAGCAGTATGTAGTAGATTCTCACTGAGATGGTGAAGCACATAATGGCCAGTGAGAGACAGGACACCACAGTAACGATGCTCAGCTGGAAGAGAGACAACAGCCCCACCACCAGCCCTGTGAACACCATGCCTGTGCACTCCATCTCCTTCCAGTAGATCAAGTCCATTACTGAACAGAGGATAAAAGACAACAGTAAAATATAACAGAGGATTAAAGA